>JAGFNK010000408.1:0-48090 GCA_025769875.1 Russula earlei
GAGTCAGTCTAATAATGCATTAGGGTCTTTGGTATTGTATCAGTGCCTATTGTAGGGCACTTAAGGTCGTCCTAAAGGGTCCTTAGGGAGGCTATAGTACTGTCCTTTATTGCTAAAAGGGTTGCCATTAAGTGGGGCTTGCTGTATGTCAATTGTGCCAAGAATCGCTCGTGCAACAATGCGCACATGATATTGTGGACACCTCTACTCACCCCTTTTGTTCATGTGAACAGGGTGACACCATAGAGGCTGGGTTTCCTCTCATAAGGAAGGGTCCTTCAAGGGCCATCTCCGGAGAATGGTTCATGACAAAAGGGTTACCACTAAGTAGGGCTTGTTGTATGTCAATTGTGCCTAGAATCAATCGCAGTGACAATGCGTGCACGATATTGTGGACACCTCTACTCACCCCTTTTGCTTGTGTGAACAGGGTGGCATCATAGAGGCTGGGTTTCCTCTAGTAGGGAAGGGTCCTTCAAGGGCCCTCTCTGGGAACTAGTTCATGACACCTGAAGTCTTTAAAGGAGACAGAAAGAAAACAAAGTACTTCATCCAGGACTTCAATCTATGGAACCTCTTGAACAGTGACAACCCAACTATGACCATTCCAATGAAGCAAGTAGCTTTGGCCCTCACCTACATAAAAGGGGACAAGGTACACAAGTGGGTAGTCAATCAGACAAACCTGGTACAAGCCAAAAGAAATGGGGAACCACCATCACCCTATGCACCAGTAGAACGAACTGGACCCAACTGATATGCTCTTCTGGACAGAGTTTGTGGCCAACTTCTTTGCTGAATTCAAAGACACCACAGAGCCAGAAGATGCCTTCATGGAGCTGCAGCAGTTATCAATGTCTAAAGCTGCATTGCTGGATGACTATACCAGCAAGTTCCTAATCTTGCTTAGCAAAGCAGGATGGGACAAGAATTCGCCTGGAGCAGTAGAAGCCTACAAAGCTGGACTACTCACCTGGCTGGTGCAATGAATTTATTATTGACCAGTCAGAGATATCCCTGCCTGTCATGAACCATTTCCCAGAGAGGGCCCTTGAAGGACCCTTCTGTCATGAACCATTCTCCGAAGAGGGTCCTTGAAGGACCCTTCCTTATGAGAGGAAACCCAGCCTCTATGGTGTCACCCTGTTCACACGAGCAAACGGGGTGAGTAGAGGTGTCCACAATATCACGCGCGCATTGTCGCACAAGCAATTCTTGGCACAATCGACATACAGCAAGCCCCACTTAAGGGCAACCCTTTTAGCAATAAAGGACAGTATTAGGGCCTTCTTAAGGACCCTTTAGGACGACTCTAGGTGCCCTACAATAAGCACTGACACAGTATCAAAGACCCTACAACAGTGTTATTAGACTAACTCTAATAACTATAGAATGAACTATAAGGCAATACTAAGGACTTTAATAGAAATACTAGGGTCGACTCTAAGGACCCTAATAGAACTATATAAGGAGCCTTATAAGATAACACTATTCCCTAGAGCAAACTACAAGTCCTCAAATGACCGGCCCTAAACTAACTAACAGAAAATGAATCAGGTGTTTACACGTGCACTAGAGCAGTGAACACATGGACTCTAAAGGCCCTTACTCATCATTCTGGGACTCCTTACTCAGCAGCTTACTGAGCATGACTGAGCATGCTCACTAAGCATACCCCAACTTCTTACTCATCCATCTATGATGCTTGATAACAAGGTTATGACTTGTTCCCTATTTAGCAGTTCTCTTGTAGTATATAAGTGCTCAATAAAGTAGCGGACAGTCTTCAGACTGTCCATTTGTTTATGGCACTCTCTATCCCTGAGATACTCCTTTAAGGACCATTCCCTTGTGATCATTCTGGCCTCTTCCCTGCATAATTTCTTGGTACTACCAGTAACCGTACCTAGGGCTGCCGACCGTACCCGTACACATACGGTTTACGGCTACCAGTAATACTGGTATCCCTGTACCGTACCGTCCGGGTAGTGGAAGTGTACCATGACGGTACGGTTGCCGGTACAGGTTAGTTACCGTACCTGTACCGTATAAGGGACGCCATCAAGCCGTATATACGGGCCGTATATTAGTTGTACTCAATGGCAAAAGAGTTGAGTAATGTGAGACCTTCTTTCTAGAATGTTCTGTTGTGATTGCCCAGACGAGTGAATTGGAGTGAGATCGATTGCAGGCAATTGATCCCAATCGCATGCGTGCAAAGGCGACTGAGGGATCGCCCTGATGTGATCCTACATTTTTTAGCTACATTTACTTTACATCTCATCTCGTAGATAGTGTACATGATCATCAACTTGATTATTACTACGTTAAATACTCTTTGATCGCCAGCCGCCCCCCTTATAGTCACGGCCGCTGTCTCAATGCCAGCCCAGTCGTCTCCGCCTCAGTCCGTCAGCGTTCTAGCACCGCCCACTGCACCTGGTCGCCTTGCCCTCAGTCCCAACTCTCTCTCGTCTGCCATTTCTACTCCACCCATCTATACCACCAAGTCTACGTCGTCCACCGGTTGCCCCTAACATCCTCCGCCCTGCCCGCCTCGGCCGCAGCTTCAGTTCTCGGGCCCTCAGTAAACATCACCAGCCACTGTCACCGCGCATCCAGTATCGCGGACTAACCAGCCACCGGTGCCCTTAGCCTTGCCAGCCGCCTCGGTCCCGACTGACACCCCGCCTCTGTCTCATCAGCTCCTGCGCTCTCAGTGTCGCCTGTCGCGGTGTCTGTCTCAGCGCCAACACCAGCCTCAGTCTCTGCCATCTGCTTCTGTCGCCCCAGCCTTAGCTCAGCCAGCTGCCGCCGCCGTGCCTCTTAGTCTCGCTAATCGCCTCAGTCTCGTCACCTGCCCCTTGTAGGCCTCAGCTTCAGCCTCCAACACTCTAACGCTATACGCCGCCGCCTCCATCGTCGTCTCGCGCCCCGTTGCCCGCTCAGGCATGCACCCACGCGCCTTACAATACCTTCAGTTATCTTATCTAGTAGGTTGTTCTCACGCACATACTGCGTGATTACGAACTCTCTGAGGAGGACTGGGAAGGTATCACTTTGGTTGCAGGATGGCTTAAGTCCTTCCGTTCGGCAACTACTCAAATGTCAGCTACACATCATCCCACACTCTCAAGCACGCACGCAATCTTCCGAGGGCTTCAAGAGCAAATCAAATATATTCTTACTCATCTTCCATCGTCAACTTCACCTGAGCTCATGCTTGGTCTCACGGATGCACACCGCAAGTTGAGTGACTACTACTACAAGTTTGATGAGTCACCATTGTATACTTGGGCTGCATGTATGTGGAATTTCTGCCCTTTTTATGCACGCCTAAACTTACGTGCTATACTTAGTGCTTGATCCTCGCATCTCATACGAAGGAATGAAATCTGATTACGCTGATGACGACATCCTTGCTGACTATCTGGATTCTGTGAAGGCATCACTCAACAACTGTTTCCAGGAGAATTATGCAGGAAAATATGTCGCACCGCCTGTCCATGATCATCCCCATACCACTAGTCTGTCAAAGACTTATTCACAGTCTCGCAATGAGTCTCCGCAAAAGGTCAATTTTACTGCCCGATACAAGAAGCATGCCAGTGCAAGAAGGGACCAGCTCGAGGAGTACTTTAGGCTCCCCCGTGAGGACTTTGATTCCTGTGATCCTGTTAGCTGGTGGGTTGGACGACGCTCACAATTTCCGGATCTTTTTGTCTTTGCTCGGGATCTCTTGGTGATTCCAGGTTAGAATTTCATTGATATGTGTTTATGTCAATTACTTATGTTGAAAACAAAAACTGCAGGTTCTGCTGTTGCTGTTGAAAGAATATTTTCGGGTGGGCGAGACACCATCTCATTACGAAGAGCCAGCCTACATCCAGAGACTATCCAGACATTGATGCTTGTCAAGCAGCACCTACGTGTTACGTGACGTGCCATTGATGACCTTATGGTTATAGGTAATGAATAATAGATATCATTGTCATTCATTCAGTTTAATCAAATTTTGCTTGACTGTAATAACCCGTAATGCCGTATTACGGCCGTCTTCTACCCCGTACCGTACCGTATAGGCTGCTGAAGTGGAAGCATACGGTACGGGTAACGGTATGGATAGTAGCCATATACATACCGTATCGAGTACGGCCGTAGCCGTATACGGTACGGTTGGCAGCCCTAACCGTACCTCTTTGGTACTTGGTACTGCTTTGGACCCTACTTCTTGCTCACACTGTCTTGGACATCTATCGACTCATCTTTGAACTTCTCCCTTACTCTTGAACTGGATTGTTCAACAGTGAGTTGCCACACTGCCATTAATGATCTATGAGCTTGGATCAATGCTGCTAGGGACAAATACACCAGAGATCAGCTTATGAGAGCTAATATTGGCACTGGAGGTGGCACACTAACCACCAGGGAGAATTGCATGAAATCCCTACAGTCTGGGAAAAGGCAAAACCACAAGGACCCCAATGCAATGGAAGTGGATTCAGTATCTACTGATGCAGCAAAGACGAAGCAATGACCTTCTCTAACTGAGGAAAAGAAGAAGCTGCTAGCAGAAGGAAAATGTTTCATCTGCAGAAAGACAGGGCATATCAGCTGGAACTGTCCTGACAAGGACAGAGTCAAAAAGAAATCAAGTAACCCAAAGGACAAAGGGAAAGCTCAAGCCATGGAAACACTGAAGGAAAACAACTCAGGGGATAGTGGAGACGAGAGCACTGTCTCAGGATGATCTACACCTCCCCCTCCTACCTACAACAAGAGCTCATCCTCTGTGTCCATAAAGAAGATGTCCACCAAACAAAAGGAGGGCTTACTCAAAGAACTGATGGAACAGGGTTTTTAGGAACACCTAAGTCAATGGCCTGGCTTAGGAAGAATAGTGTGTTGCAAGTGTACATTAGAAGACTGAATGCTATGAACATCCCATTCACTTTCATCACTGCACACATGACGGCCAAGGAATCTGCTCTACTAGACAGTGGAGCAACAGAAAACTTCATTGACCATTCAGCCTGGAAAAGGCTGAAGATTGGAAGACAAGAATTACATGAGCCTATGGTAGTATGAAACATTGACAGAACTCAGAATAAGCAAGGGGAACTTACTCATTATTGCTGGCTTCATGTCAAACACAAGGAGAAAGAGAGCTTGCAGAAGTTCTATCTCACAGACTTGGGAATGGATCAAGTCATTCTGGGCTACCCCTTCCTATACGAATTCGACCCTACCATCAACTGGAAGAAAGGACATAAATGAATGGAGCAGTGCAAATTGAAACTGCACTATATAAATACTTGGACCTCTATGTCACAAACATCCAAAAGCAAGCTAGAGATGAAAGTCAACAGCTGAAGAAAGTGGAAGCAATCTATACTCAAAAGACTACAATTGCCCAGACATGGGCCCAACAGTTGAACAAACCTCAGGAAGAGGAAGACCCCCTTGCCAGCATTCCAAAGCAATTTCAGTGCTTTGCAGATGTTGTCTCAGAGGGGAAGTCCCATAGGTTTCCACCAGCTAGGGAGCTGGACATGCAGATAGAATTGCTACCTGATGCACCAAAAGAGCTAAACTGCAAGGTGTATCCCCTGACATGAGATGAATGAAAATACTTCAAAAGGTTTCTATCCAACAAGGTAGAAAAGCAACACATCATCCCAGGTCCCTCCAGCTACACATCTCCAGTGTTCTTCATTGGCAAGAAGGACAGCAAGGAGAAGAGAATCATTGTAGACTATCAACATCTAAACGAGTGGACCAAACAAGATAATGAGCCACTTCCACATCTGGAACAAGAGGTGGAAAGGCTATGGGGCAAGAAGGTGTTCTCCAAGTTCAATATCTGATGGGGATACAATAATGTATGATTGGCAGAGGCAGACTGCTGGAAAGCAGCCTTCAAGACACCATATGGAACGTACCTGCCCAATGTCATGTACTTTGGGCTCAACAATGCACCAGCCTTCTTCACTAGGCTGATGAGGAGAGACTTTGGTGACCGGCTGGATCACTGGTCAGAATACATGGTCAACTACTTGGATGACTTTGGGATCACCACTGGGGATAGTCCAGAACAGTTGGAGATCCACAAGCAGTGCATCAGTGAACAGCTTGAACTAATGAAGAAGAAATCATACTTCCTGAAACCCCAGAAGTGCCAGTTCATGGTATGAAAGCTTACAATGCTAGGGTGGGACATAGATGAAGGAAGATGAAGATAGAGGCCTCTAAAGTTTGAGGAATCATGGACTGAGTCAGGGAAATCAAGGATGTACATGAAGTGTGCAAAGTCATGGGGGTCCTCAGTTACAACAGGGCCTTTATTTGTGGCTTCAGTCAGATCACTTGCCCCATTATCACCTTGACAAGGAAAGGAGTGCCATTTGAATGGTCTCAGGAATGTAGAGATGCCCTGGAGCGACTTATCCAGATAGTATCCTCTGACCCCATCCTGCTCCATCCTGATGAAGAGCGACCCTTCAAACTAGAAGTGGATGCCTCTAACTATGCAATAGGGGCGGTACTATTCCAGAAGGATGGCCTAGGGCAGAGAAGGCCTATTGGCTACTTCTCAGCAGCCTTGAAACAGGCAGAGAAGAACTATGACATCTGGGACAAGGAATTCTTGGCTATGGTTCGAGCTTTAAAACACTGGAGGCATTTACTCATGGGAGTGAAGCATAAAGTAGTGGTTTACACAGACCATGTGAACCTATTGCACTACTGACATCCTCAGCAAATAAATGGTTGAGTGGCAAGATACATCACCTTCTTGGCTGACTTTGACTTGGAGCTGAAACACCAGGCAGGGACAAGGAATAAAGCAGATGCCTTGTCCAGGAGGCCTGACCTTGACAATGGGCAAGGGGACAAAGAAGAAGTGGTGGCACTACCAGAACACCTCTTTATTCAAGTCATGCACACTACAGCATTGGAAGAAAGAAGAAAGAACCAACAAGGAGAGTGTCAAGGATATGTACTGCTGACCGCTAGGGTTCAGGAGCAGGTTTGACTAAGGTTCTGGACAATGTGGCGGATGTTGACAACAACATTGCCAATGAGGATGAGCCAAATGACTAGAAGGTACCAGAGGGGGACTGGTACATGTTGCAAGAGACAGAGGCAAAGATGAGAGGCCAGTGCAGCAAGGAGGGCTTTAAACAAGGCGGTCTTGAAGGAGTACCTTGGAAGCAAGGGGAATCTTTAGACTGAGCGGTTGCAGGAGAGTACCTGGAAAGTGGAGAGTATCACAAATGGACAGTCTGACAACTGCCATGCTACATTGGGGTTTATATACTTTGTACATGACTGAGTATGAACTATAGGAACTATTCTAGACTCTCTAGTTTCATCCAATTGGGTGCTAGAGGCATAAACTTGCTTGTGTCAGACTTATGGCTGACTGAGGTTATTACTGAGCATTATGGGGTGATGACATCATAATGATGTCACTGTGGAGTGCTTGGTGAGCTGATGGGGTCATTGTGGAGCTGCTCAGTCAGCCATGACATGATTGGAGCCTGATGACATCATATGAGTTATGCAAGGAGTCTTGGAGAGTCTATCTGCTGTGTTGGGTTCTTGGTGGCTGAGTGACCATGTGGCTAGCACATGGTGATTACTCAATTGGGACAGGAACATCCAGTTGTGCCACAATACTCTTGTGACAATGATATCTTTGCATCAGGAGGGAATAGCCTTTGAAGTAAGGGAGATAAATGTTTGTACAGTTAGTGAAGGTAGCATTGTCATGTTAGGAAGTGTCTTCTTGGTCTCTGTGGCCCAAACCTGGGCTTGATTTGTAACATTCATCCCCTCTTTATAGATTTGTTGCTCCTGCAACAGATAGGGGATCTTTATTTCATTGGATCAGGGAAGAGAGTCAGTGGAATGGTTTGCATATAAAACATCAAAGCCTATTTGTTATTGTGGAACATTTCTGCATTGTTTCAAGGGATGTGTTTATTCCAACATTAGCAGTAGTCAGATGGGTGCAAGTAATTGCAGAGGTTTGTTGCATAGTTCTTTGAGGATAGCAGGGGTAAAGGTAATTGTTGACAGAAGTCATGACGGGTGCTTAAGGTTAGAGGTTACCCCTGGTGGGAATTGTTTTAGGTGCCTTTGGGTATTTCTGATGGAACTCCTGAAAAAGTTCTTGCACTATCTTCAAGTCTGAGGCTGGTTCCCAAGTATTTTCTGCAGTGGAATATCCTTTCTATTTGACTAGGTATTGTATTCCTTTTTGATTTGGGGATAGGCAAGACACTAGGACTTGTTCTACTTCATACTGTTCTTCTCCTTCTACTAATATAGGTGGTGGCTTTGTAAAATTAGGACCATGAGCAGGTGTTTCTTTGTATGCTTTGATCAGGGAATGGTGAAACACTGGATGTATCTTCCAAGACTTTGGTAATTCAAGGTAAACATTTGCTGGGTATGCTTTTGTAACTTTGAAAGGGCCATAATGCTTTGGGGCTAGTTTTGCTTTGGGGTGAGTCATTCGCAGGTTGGTAGCTTCTAACCAGACTAGATCTCCTTCTTTGAAGTGAAACGTCTCCATTTGAGGGCCTGTCTGTTTCATGATTTCTGCTGCTTGATTGAGGGAGACAGCTACTTCTTCTCTTAGTTGTGAAGTTAGGGGGTGGTGCAAAGGTTGGGTTGAACCCATACCAAATCTCAAAGGGTGTTTTGTTTGTAGCACTGTGCTGTCTAGCATTATGTGCAAACTCCATGAAGGGGACCAAGTCTGCCCAATTGTCAGCTTGATGATTGCAAAATATTTGAAGTTATTGTTCCAGTTCTTGGTTTACTCATTCTGTTTCTCCATCAGTTTTGGGGTGGTATGCTGTGCTCAAGGATACTTTGACATTTAACTGCTTCCACAGTTCTTGAGTGACTTTGGCAGCAAATTGTGGTCCTCTGTTGGATATTATCTGATCTGGAAGGTCTATTCTTCTCCAGACATTGTTCATGATCAATGAAGCTGTTTCTTCTGCAGTGATTGTTTTATGACAAGGGGTGATGATGATTGCTTTACTAAATCAATCCACCACAGCTAGGAGGCTGTCAAAGCCTTGGGATACTGGTAGGTCAGTGATGAAGTCCATAGTGATGCTTTTCCATACATCTCCAGCTGGGGGAATTGGGGTAATTGGGACAAGGGGTGTTTCTGTCTTAGGTCAGTTTTTGGTGCTTTGGCATAGTGCACATCCTTCTACATAGCTTTTAGCATATGAGAGCATTCCTGGCCACCAGCAGTTTTGGCTGATTAGTTCATAAGTCTTCCATTGGCCAGGATGTCCTGTGGCTGGTGAGTTGTGATATAACTTGAGGATTTTCTTTCTTAAGAGGTTGTTATTTGGGATGCAGACTTTTCCTTTGAATAATATTAGTCCATCTTTGAGGTTCCAGTCTTGAAGGCCTTTGCTTAGGCATTGTGGTCCATTCTTTATGATGATTTCTAGGGCATTTGCTAGATAGAGCAGTAGAAATTTGCTGTTACTACCCTGAACAATTCTTTCTTGGCCAAAACTTGCTGACTCAAACCAGAAGAGAACTCCTAGAATTCAAGAACTACTGCAGAGAAGCTTGGCATCCTCATACAGCACCTTTCATAGTCTATCAACACCCAGTCAAAGAAATTGACAGATTTTTGACCTCACCTCATGCCTTTGCAAATTATCTGTGGAAAACTCATGTAGTGATTATTGCTGTTTTCAGCGTACTTGGCGGAGCTTGAATTCCACCCAAATTGGTGCAGAAACCCCCTCAAACATGCGGGATGAATATCTCCCTCAAAACAGCTTCAATTCATATGAAATTTATTGTCCCTGAATTGCCTGAATGAGGGCTAGGCAGCCCCATTGTTTTCATGAGATTTGAATGAGAATCGGTGGAGCTGGACTCAAGCCACCTCCACATGTGTATTAGATGAATTACAACTCAAAATCATGGTCTATATCTATTATTTTTCCCTCATGTTGTACCCATGGGCTGTCTTGAGGCAGCCCCATAGTGTTTTTGACTCAAGTGTTGTGGTGTGCAACATTTTTTTCAGTGTGATTGGAGTGACAGCCAGCCACTCATTGCCCCTCTTACCTCTCCATTCTGACCATACACATACCCTGCGCCCATGCCCGCTCCAGCCTCCGTCCCTACATCGTGCACCATCGCCTCCACCTCGCCTGCCTTGCCCATCATCCCTGCAGTTCCCACCTCATCTGCCGTTCCCTTCACCTCGTTCACCACCGCCATCCTCGACTCGCCAGCCATCATCGCCTTGGCTCCACCTGCCCTTGCTGTCCCAGCATCGCCCACATTCGCCATCGTCGCCACCTCGTCTGTCCCCACCACCATAGCCTCAGCCATGACATCGCCTATCGCCACTGTCCCCGTCTTAGCCCAACCAGCTCCCACGCCCTCAGTGTCGCCTGCTATGGCCACTGTCTCAGCTCCATGCACAACCACCATCTCAACCTCACCCACCAATGTTTTAGCGCTGCCCACCACTTCAGCCCTCACAGCCTCGTCTGCCACCCCTGCCTTCATCTCATCCGCTCCCACGCCCTCAGTCATCTCGTTGCCCTCAGTCTCATCTGTCACCTTGTCCGTCACCACAGTAGCCTCAGTCGTGCCAGCCGCCGACTTTGCATCAGTCTCCGTCTTAGCCTCACCCATACTCATCAGTTCAGCCCAGTCCGTCATAGCACCAGCATCGCCAGCCACCGCCGTCTCCACCCTGCCCTCAGCCTCAGCCTTCTCAGTCTCAGCCGCCGCCACCACGCCCCTAGTTTTGCCAGCCATCTCCGTTGCCCCAGCTTCAGATCAGTCAACCACCGCCACCGCGCTCTTAGCCTTGCCAGCCGCCTTAGTCTCGTCAGCTGCCACCGTAGCCTCAGCCTCAGCCACCAACGTCTTAGCGCCACATGCCGCCATCTCCACCACCATCTCACAAGCCACCGCTGCCACACCCTTGTCAGCCACAGCTGCCGTCGCCCCTGCGTCGCCCTCAGTCGTCGCCTCTGCCCCATCCGCCTCCACCATCACACCAGCTCAGTCCGCCACCACCTTCTCAGTCTCAGCCTCAGTCTTCTCAGTCTCAGCCGCCGCTTTAGTAGTTTCGCGCGACACCAGCACCGCCGCACCGTCACAACCCCTCGCCACCAGCACCACCCCAGAAGACCAAGAAGGCCTCGGCCACGAACTTAGCCACAACACGCCACAACAGGAGCAGAAGCTGCCGCCGCAGGAGAAGCAGTCGCCGACGCCAACAGCACACCGCACACTGCCTCCCACGCTGCCTCCCCATCCGTTTGTGCACTCTCACCCACATCTGCTGCCGACACCTGCAGTGGAGATGACCCCGCCACCGCCGCCACAAGACAACAGATCCCACCCCTGTGCAAGCCGCCCCACGCATCCTCTTTCTCAAGTCCTCGCCACCTACATCTCTATCTACGAACTCAGGCTCACCGCCTATGCCTTCGCTCCTCATCCACGCCTGCTGCCACCACCTGCAATGGAGATGACCACGCCGCCACCGCCACAAGACAACACCACCACCACACAGCCACCATCTCATCACCGCCAGCCCTCGTCTCCATTGCCTCCGTTTCCCATCGCCCTTGCCTCTTCCGTCATCGCCATCGCCGATTGCCGCCTTCGCATCTTCCACAGCACAAGCAGCCACAACCACCGCCTCAATTCAGATGTGAAAGGCTCAAAACACTCGCATTCAGATGCTTGACTGAGGATGGTCAAAGTTTCAAGCCCCCGGGAGGTGTAAGGAAGATTATGGCTGGCCTCAAAATCACATGCGAAAACGCGACATGACACGACATGAGACTGACACCTCAGCTCCCTTTCATCCCTTGCCACCTCCCTCTTGTTCCAGGCAGTCCACCGACTGCACACCACAAGCCATCTCGCATGCAACATCAAGACCTCGATCGCATTGCCCAGCCCTCGCCACCGACCACACGCGCATGCACGCCTCAGAACACTAGACGCGTTCATGTCTCAAGCCTTTCACGACCGCCTCAACCATCTCAACCAGTCTTGATTCACTTTCATGCCATTCATCTCTAGTACCTCTCTCCTGTATATAAAAACACCCTAGCTACTCTGTAGTAGAAAGAGTTCAGAATAGGACCCCTCTTTGCAACCCACTCCTCTCTGTCTGTGAAAAACAAGAAGGATGGTCAGAATCGAGAGGTGAGAGGGGTGATGAGTGGCTGGCCACGACTCCAATTGCACTGGAAACAATGTTGCACACCACAACACTTGAGTCAAAAACACTATGGGGTTGCCTCAAGACAGCCCATGGGTACAACATGAGGGAAAAATAATGGATATAGACCATGATTTTGAGTTGTAATTCATCTAATACACATGTGGAGGTGGCTTGAGTCCAGCTCCACCAATTCTCACTCAAATCTCATGAAAACAATGGGGCTGCCTAGCCCTCATTCAGGCGATTCAGGGACAATAAATTTCATATGAATTGAAGCTGTTTTGAGGGAGATATTTATCCCGCATGTTTGAGGGGGTTTCTGCACCAATTTGGGTGGAATTCAAGCTCCGCCAAGTGCACTGAAAATGGCAATAACATACTCCAGCATTATTGAAGAATATTCCTGGATTGCCATTTGACCCCACCGAGGATGACCAGACACAGTCTATTTGAAACCAGCACACTCCATTGCTTATCCTTGGAATAATGGCCATTGGATGGTCACAGCCATATGAGTGATTGGAGAGATCTTACAGAAGAAGAACAAACACACGTCCCTATCCTTTTTACCAGTCTCAGTTACAACACTCAATATGAATATTATTCGGGAAAGTTTGGAGGACAAGCTATTGTCAATTGCACTGGTCTCATTGGATCTTGGTTCTACAAAGACTCAGAAGACAAAGAAGTGACAGAAGCCCAACTAAAGGCTGCACTCCCAGGATCAGAACATATCAAAGAATTTAACCCATACACCAGAACCGGTACATTCCAAGGAAGAACAGTTAGGTGGAGCAGATCTCGAACAGCCTGGTTATACAACAACAATCACAAAGTTGATTTTACTGTCATCACTAGCAAACCAGCACAGAGCTCACGAGCAACCACTCCTGCACCATCCATATAACAAAATACTCAAGGGCCAACCCCTCAGACAACCAACAATCTCCCACAGACAGTACCTCAAGCACACACCCATAGCAGAGCCCAACCACAAGCAACCTCATCCACTGCACTCACTACAGCACCTACAAACACTATGTCTTCCAAAAAAAACACATGACTCATGGGAACTCCCCCAGAGCCCTATAATGGAAAGGCCAAAGAGGCCAAAGCCTTTGGGAAGCCCTTGAAAACTATGACTATATCGACACTGACACCTTCCAAAATGATGAAAGCAAGAAGATTGCTGCTGCCTTAACCCATTGTAAAGTAGGCACATCAGCCAGAACTTGGGCAAGAGAACAAACAACCCAAGCAATGACAAGAACACCAGTTGATTATGGAACTTGGCGATTGTTTAAGAAGAACTTTCCCAATCATTTTATCCCTGCAGAAGTGGAACTAGCTTCTGCAAATCTGATGCACAGTTATTACCAAGGAAAGTTACCACTTAATGAATGGTTCCAGAAATGGTCACACCATGCCACACATGCTACCACTGATGAGAAAACCAAAATGTGCATGTTTAGAAGAAACATTAACCCAGCTCTCCACCAGAAGATTCTTGGAATGTTACCTGCCCCTAACACACTAGTAGCCCTAGTAAAAGCTGCTAGAGAATTTGACAACCTTTTCCACATGTACAACTCTCAAGAATTCAGAGAAGGACATTCAAAAATATGCACTAGGGGACTTACCACTCAAGGGGCTGAAGAATCAGTGGAAATTTACCTGTACCAAGGTGAACCCAATGTACAACCTTGTGTGGTGACTCACTGTTGAACAATCTGGTTCAAGAGTGAGTAAGACTAGAGACAAGTCGGACAAGTTCAACAGCAGTGTTGGACAAGATGATAAGCCAGACAAAGAGGAGGTACCAAAGGGGTACTATGACTGGGAGGAATAGGTGCTCCTTGAGAGAGAGAGCCCATGTTCACAAAGGGGGCAGTCGCAGAGGAGTACCCCAGGAAAAGAGAGTGCCGCAATACAAATGGACAGTCTGAGGACTGTGCATGTCTTTATTAGACTTAATATAGAACAATGGAAATGCAATCTATAGAATAAAGTGAAGCTTGTTACAAAGCTTTGTCTGGTCATGATGAGTAAAGTGCTTTATCAGCACACTTAATCATCTGCTCAGTAAGCCCCTGAGTAAGCATTCTCTTAATGCTGAGTAATGCTCTCCAGAGTGCAAGTGTACATTTGGTAGTTCCCATGCTAGTCACAAGTTAAGTCTCCTGTAGTTAATTTAGGGCCAGTCTTTGGGGAACTTGGGTTATTTGGCAGTAAAGGGGTTTCCTGTTAAGGCTCCAAAGTGCCTTAATGGGTTCAATGGTCATGTCTGTAAACACATCCTACCAATGCAGATATGCTTGAGTCAAGGAAGCAATACTTGTGGAGGGGAAGGAGTATTAAGTCCTTCAAGAGTATGTCAACAAGATGAGAGGGGCTCTGCAATGGAGTAGGAGTCAACTGTTTGGGGTTGGCAAACTAAGTTGAGTGTAAGGCTCAACTGATACAAACTGGGGGCTTTATATAGCCTCAAGGGATAAGGTTCTTGCTACTGTAAGTACTGGTAGGTGCTATAGAAGCAAGGGTAGCTCATGGAAGCAATAGTTGCTTCCACTGTAAATGATCTTGGTGCTGGAAGCATTAAGTACTTCCCTAATCAGGAAATTGATGTACTCTGAAGTACCAATGCATATGGACCAGAAGCAATGTGAATCATTGCTTCCTCAATACATCTTAGGAAAGATATGATCAATGCACTCCGAATGATGTAGCAAGGAACTAAAGTAGTCAAGATCTGACATATGAGCAACACAAACAATCCAGTCCATAGTTTGGGTGTCTGGCATCTTCCAGACCACAAACCACTTGGTAACAGGATGGAGAATGACTTTTTTCTTTTTTCTTTTTTCTTTTTTTTTTTTTTTTTTTTTTTGAAAAACCCTGTCTTTTTACAGATATGGTGGTAGGTGTGAGCAAACAGAGCAGTCCCTACCACCAAGTTGTAGCCAGTCCAATATGCTGAGACCAGGCCTCAAGGGGAAATGTATTTACACACACCTGCTCTCCTCAGGTGGTGGCCAAAGCTTCTGCTTCTGGGCCCATGCCTTCTTTGGATCACCAGTAGTGTGGGACTCAGGCAGAGCCCAATACCCACTAAAACCCCTAAAAGCACGGTTTGCTGGGTTTGAACCCAGGGAGTACAGTTTACCATAGACCAAGGAGGGAGGTACCACTGCACCATCCCCCCCCCCCGATGGAGAACGATTGGGAACCGCAGCTGCGGTGATTATGTAATAAGCTACCACTCCTTTCCCGGGAGTACGGCTCCTCACCCAGCGGCAAGCAAGCCCCATGTCCAACAGCGACAGAATCCCTCCCGCCCGCTGCCCGAGCCATCTCCCTCCTTTTGGCCTCGACGCCTACGGTCCAAGATGCGCAGCTGGGGGTCCTGCACCAGAATTCTTGCACAGGTACACCGCCCAGGTCCTCTCGGACGCGCTCGTGTACGCGGAGCACGCCTGACGCCCGATCAAGGTCGAGATGGACGACGTCACCCTTGCCATGCAAGCCCGCGTAGGCTAGGAGTTTGGTGGGCGCGTCCCGAAAGAGGTTCGTCAGGTTCCATGCCCGCCCGCCCGCAGGCGCCCGACGTTATTTGTTTGTTTTTTAAAAAAAGAAAGGCAGTACACCCTCTCCTTGGCCACGCAGGCCAACGCGCAACCCCTCCCGGCCGTGCCGGAAGTGTTCGGCCTCCGTTTGCCGCCTGCGAAGGAATGTCTGACCGCGATCGACTTTGACTTCGTGCCGAACAGGCCCCCGCTGGAGGAGAAGCAGTACGACGAGGATATCGAAGAGATCGTCGAGTCGGCGTCCGAGGACGACGAAGAGGACATGGAACCCGCCGCCATCCCCGACGCCGCCGCCACCAGGGCTCCTCCGCAGTCCCAGGCCACTTCGGCCGCGGCTCACCGTCCTCCTGTCGTTACCGTCCCTGTCAACACGGCGCGCACCCCGTCGGATGATGTGGAGATGGCGGATACGTCTGCTGCCGTGGCGAAGAGAGCGGCGGGGACGAGCCGATGGAGGAGGTTACCACAAAACCGCGGAAGACCATGCGGACGGATTGAAACGAAAACTAGTCTACCTTGGTCGGTGCGAAACCGGCATCGTTCGCAGCCCTAATATCAATTTCGTGGTCCCGGCTCCCTTTCATTTTCATTTCATATTCTCCCTTAGTCCCTGCTTTCGTCTATAAGAACCATAACCACTTTCTTGAAATGACAGATTCCCTTTTACCTTCTCCGGCCTCAAGAAAGCATCAGGCGCGAAGGTTTTCGTCGCGTCCGCGTTCCGCGTTCAAAATCACCTCTCTTTTCCTCTGGGTATCGAGTCCAGTGACCAACCTCACGAAATCAAGCGCGCCCTTCTCGGGTTCGCTACAGCACAAGCGCAAGCATGCACATTATTGGTTCAGGATGTAAGAACACATCAAAGAGCGAGAATATCGTAATCGTAAAAGTACATCTCCACGTTCTTATGACCGGAGGTGAATGTCATTACAATTATCATCTGGGAGTATTAGTGGGGCCATCATCTGCCTGCGAGTCACTCTCGCTTTCTTCGTTTCCTTCCCTGCGTTTGGGTCATCCACCAGTTTGAAGGCGTCGTGAGGCATAAGTGACCGTTCCAATAGTATTTTGTACGGTTCCGTATCAGCATCCTGAAGCTGATTGAACGTTTCGCGGTCGAGGCCCGCGAGCCAGATATCAAATGCAGTAAATCCATCGAAGTCGTTCTTGATGAGGGGCCGTTCCCTGAAGACAACGGCAGACTTTGGAGAGGCCAATGCGAATACTAGTCGGATGACCGGCTTCATATTCTCATTTGCCAGCTTCGGGGTCACCACCTCTGGCGCCGGGGTCACATTCCCTTTCGCTTTCTTCGGCGTTGAAGGCCCTGCAGGCCCTGTGGGCTTCCGCTTGGAAGGAACTTGATTGGTGGACTCGGAGTCATTGGATGTAGAGAAAATGGCCGATTTGACAACAGAGTCCATGGCGTCAAACAACGACTCGTTGAGTGTTGTCTTGTGATCCCGCGCATTCTTCACCTGGATGACCACCGCCGTCATAGAGTCAGGGCCAAGTTTCCGCCCCGTGTGAAAAACAGGTAAAACAATGTCGATGCCCTCTTGATTAGTTGCACATAATATCATCGCCCCACGCGTAACAAATTTCCAAAGATGTTTTTTTGAGATCATCTGCTTACTTTCGACCTTGATGACGTGGTTAAACCACAAGCCATAGTCCTTGAATATCCCCTTAAACGTCATTTGCTCGTTGTAAGTGTCAGGCCAGGAAGTCGGCAGAGACCGGAGAAGCGCCTCATAGTTCGACTCCGGAAGTAAAGCCTTCATGAAGTCGACCACAGTAACCCATCTGTTTTTATGAATTCCCCGCGCAGCGTCGAACGCTTGCATTATGAGCAGGGTCGCAACCAGTTCACCACGCCGTCCACGGTCGACGCATTCCAAGTCTGAATGGTTCGCCAGATGGCGCACCGCGTTCATCCGCGTCTCCTTCATGAGGTCATAGGCGGCCTCAGCCAGAAGTGGTTCGGACCCAGCCATGGTGACCAGTTTCTCGAGTCCAACAGTTGCTGCGATACAGAGTAGCATATGCCGTTCAACTTGTGCAAAGCTTACGTTGCGTGCTGAAACGTCCATGTTGAACGTCAGCGCAAAACGTACGGAAAGGCACGCCAGGACCCCATTCGGATTGTCGTCCAGTACGGTCGGACCGCACAGCAGCTTCTGCTTCGCGTAATCTATAACCCTTACTTCATTTCTGACATCCTCTGGCAGGCTATCCAAATAACTCCCGAATCTATTCAAGGTGGTACGAAAGCGTTCTCTTAAGGGATAACTGGGGTGGACATACAATGGGCGACCCAGATGGGAAATCCAATCCGTTGTTACAACATCGTGTATTGTGCGGGTATCCATAATTGCGGGGTGCGCAATGTCATCGAAACTTATTTCAGAGATTGGATTGAGGGGACGATTGGTCGGCTCTCTGGCCCGAGCTGATGGATCAAATCGAATTTCTGGGGAGAATTTGTGGAAGCGGCTAGCGGTCGAAAGAAACAATGAGAATATGGGGAGGTCCTTTATTTCGCGGAGAATTCGACGGAGCTCAGTGAAGAGGTTCCAGTCATTTTGCTCGTCTGGTCGATCAGTGAGAATATGGGCCTCGTCAAAAGCGAGGATGATCAGGGGCCGTCGCAAGCCTTCCTTGGAATCCAATATTTGGTTTTCATCTATGAAGCGGCAGAGGTTTTCGCCTGCCTCAAGTAGGCCCCCGAGCCGTGGCGAAACGTACCGGCCATCACGCTCATCGTTGTCCTTAACATGTTGGCCTGTTTCTGTAAACTAGAAACCTGTCACTGTCACAGAACTAGGAAGGTCAGGATATTCACCTTGTTTGCCAACTTAATTACATCGTTGTAGAATGTTTCTCGATAGTCATCCGTTGGATGTGATTGTCCCTGGGTCATATGCTCATGGAAGGCGAGTGCCAACATCTCATGGCGCTCTTGGACCGATTTCTTGTTTTGCTTCCTCGATTTCGGTTCCTGAGATTCCTGGTGGCCTGCAGAGCCATTGGCAACTAATCCGGGGAGCAGTCGGAAGATAATCACCTTCGCGCTCGATGGCCTCCAGTTTACTGAGAGTGACAACTAAGAGAGAATGCGCAAGTCCATACAACTTCTTCCGCACAGTAACTCTATCAGTTTTCCCTACAAGAAGCCAATCACGGATTTCCTTATCAGGAGGAGGGTACCCTGTTGGGTCAGATTGTAAGTAAGTCATACTTATAAAACAAGAACAGAACGGAAAACCTTCATGTCCCATACGTAAACACATAGGCACCACTACCACCTCCGTGCCAAGTTGGTCAACCATCCGTGACTTGCCAGTTCCAGAAGAGTTGACAATAGTGGTGAGTCTTGCGTAGCAAGTTCGTTCTCGCGAAAGGTAATCCGCAATAGTCAGGAAAAGTACACGCGCGAGGTTGCCTTTATATTTACTACTCCAAGCGCGTGAGGTGGCTGTTATCCGAGTCAGAGGAGATCAGTAAAATATGGAGAAACGTTGCATCCACTGCGCACCAAAAGCTAGGGGATCGACATTTGGTTCCGGCTCAGGATTTAGAAACGCTTCTAGAGACAGAGTCCGATAATCAGAGGCTTTAGCGTCAAAGGGCAGAAAGCAATGTACCACATTTAAATAATTCCTCCCAGTTCAGCTGGTTGTTTATCATCTTCACCAGTAACTCGATAAGTTGAATCTCTCCATTGCTCCCAGGCTTTACATAAGCTTTGAATTCGGGTTCGGTCTTAAGACGGTCCCTCAGTTTCGGATCCCCGGCCTCGGAGAGAGCATTGCGAACAGCGATAAAGGAATAGCCCAGGTTTTTCCGAATCTTGTCGACAGAGTCACCACGTTGAAAGTTCCGCTGAAGAGATTCACGAACATCCTCGTCCAAGGACGGAAATCCCGTGACAGTACTCAGAGACTTAGAGAGACGGGATGTAGATGGACCAAGAGTCTGTTGAGGGTTCTGGCTGGACATAATTGACGGGGGGGTGGCTGGGAGCAAAGATTCTGCGGTGTGACATGTTATGTCACCGCCAGGTTCTCAGAGTTCAACGTGAGAGTTGTTTCGTTATTGTCATTTTCACGTGACCTTGCATTTACCATTTTTGGATGTCATTTCAAGTGCGAAATTAAAACAGCTATATATCAACAGTTTCTCAACAGATTGCCTTGAAACTTTGACAGTAGAACCTTATATACTGTATCTAGATGGAGCTAAAGTATGGGAGCCTAATATTCAGTTTTTGAAATGTTGATTTTTGGGTGCTCACATGGGTGCAGAACTTTGAACTGCCATATCTCAGGCCCCATACAGCAACCGAGATTTCTTGAAACTTGAACTTGGAACTTGAATTTCAGGATTAGCCGGGAGTGACAGGTGTGACAGGTGTGATGACAGTGACATGTCATACAATTAACTAATATCAGTTGTTTTTGTCTGTTAACTGTAATTCACATATTTGTTGTTGTAATGACTGATGTGCCCAAAAACTTTTTATGCCCCTCCGAGTCATGGCCGATTTTTTACCGCCCAATTTTAAGTTGTCACTGTCCATCCCCTGGTCAATGCTATGGCTGATTACCTTGATCAGGAGAGGCTGTATCTGCAGCAGGTACAACGGTGACGCCAACAACTTCTAATGATTTTATATTTTACAGGTTATGCCCTTTATGGCTTCCAGGCCATACTGTCAATACTCAAACCCCATTCTCCTCCTATTCCATATCACACCTCCGCCCTCACTGGTCTTGCCTGGGTCCATGAACTACTCACCAGCCACCCAGAACGCATCCAGAATGAACTTGGGGTCCATAAACATGTGTTTCACAAGCTCCAGCAGACTCTCCACAACTTTGGTGTTGCATCATCTCAGTATGTCCGAATTGAAGAACAGGTTGCCATATTTCTCTATGCCGCTTCCACCGGGCTGTCAACAACAGATATTGGAGAGCGTTTTCAGCGGTCACCAAGCACAGTCTCAAAGTACGTATCCCATGGTTTCCTTCTATATATCTTCTGATGGATATCCAGATATTTTAAAAAGATACTTGGAGTTCTCGCAACCCCCCCTTTCTACACCACCTTTGTACAGCTTCCTGATGCCAATTCCCCTCCTCACTCCTTTATCCAAGGGAATCCCAAAAATTTTCCCTTTTTCAAGGATGCCCTGTGTGCTATCGATGGCACCCACATCGGTTGTTACTCCACTGCCGCAGAGCATGATGCAACAAGAGACCGCAACAGCATTCTCTCACAGAACTGCCTTGCTGCTTGTTCATTTGACCTCCGCTTCACATATCTTTTGACTGGTTGGGAGGGCTCCACTGCCGACTCAACTCTTTTCCATGATGCCCATCATTCCGATTTCCCCATCCCAAGAGGGAAATACTATCTTGCTGATGCAGGCTTTGCCTCATCAAACACACTGCTTGTTCCTTATCGAGGTGTATGATATCATCTATCTGAGTGGGGTCATGCTGGCATACGGTGCGTTCTCTCTTTCTTTCCCATCTTCTCACTAATTTTTATGCTTGTCCTAGGCCACGCACACCCCAGGAATTATTCAATCTGCACCATGCTCAAGCTCGCAATGTCATAGAGCGTATGTTTGGGATTCTCAAGTGGCATTTCAAAATCCTTTGGTACCCCCCTGAGTATAACATGGACATTCAAGCGCACATCCCATCAGCACTTGCAGCCCTTCACAATTTTATTCGCCATTATGATCACAGTGAGATTGATGTATTTGATGACAGGGTAGACCCTCAGATGGGTCATTGTGAAGCGGCTGGTGAACTGGGAAGAGGGGTAGTGATGTGCTATGAGAGGGAGCAAGCAAATATCAGGCGAGACAGGATTGCAGGTGAGATGTGGGAGCAGTATCAGAAAACACTTGAGGATCGCGCAGCAGGCATTTAGTTCAGACACATGTCCACATGTTTTCAGAAAATGAAAGAACACTTCATGGCATTCAACAAATTACAATACATGCATGTGATGGGTGACTACTGTAGAAGTACAACTACAGTCAGGACGTCCTGGCCTTCTCCAATAGATCCTTGATGTAGTTGCATGCAATCTTGTGCGACAATGCTGACCCATTAGTCATAAGCACAATATAACTGTCTATGCGCACGATGTCACAAGATCCCAAGATATTGATCACAGGAACAACATCATCCATGGAGAGCCATTCACCATTCAGTTCAATATCCTTGGTAAGATGTTGAATTGCCAGTGACCGATGGGTGGTCTCGGGAAGTGCTGAGATAGTTATGATGTCATTTGAAGGTGGCATATGCATGGCCGGAGGTGGGGCTGGGGCTGGGTTTGAGGGGAGTGCCAGCGACATTGGGGGTGGGGACGAAGCAATGAATGCATGCATGGTTGAGTTGAAGTTATCAGCAAACCTCTCCATGATCGACTGCATGCCGTGGACAGCAACTGCCGTGGAATCAGACTTGAGTTTTTTGGTAAATGAGGAAGATGTTTTGGAGGCGACATCCTTGACCTGAGATACTTTGCGTTTGGAATGAAGGACACTGGATGAGGAGGAAGAGCGATCTGGCGCCAGAGATGACAAGGAGTCCCCACTTTGACATTCAAACAAATTGGGATTGGGGAACAGTGACGCAGATGACTGAGGGGGAGTAAAATGGGCTGTCAACTGCGTGCCCTGATATGAATGTTGGCCTCTTGCACTTGATGGCATCAGAGATTTCATGATGCTGCGATGTGGCCAGCCTTTATCCCTGTACTTCTTGTATTCTTGATTATTCTATTAATGATCAGATGGCATTGACAAATTAGATGTTATGTACACACCTTGACTAGATCACTCCACACCGATTCCATTTCAGGTGGAACAACAATTCCATTCTCATCGGTCCATAGGTGCCCAACCCCGGACTCATTCCTGAGAGCAACAATTAGCAAGTGCTCCTTCTTCATCTAGTAGTAGACGATGTTAGCTGCGTGATATGGCAAAGCAAAAAAATTTTGTACCCTTTGCCATTTTGATTTGCACATAGGTCCAGTCTTGATAGGACCCTTCTCATGCATGGGCTTAATAGAATTGGCTGCTTGGTTGAAGGTAAGGTCCTTGAACATGGCATTGGAGGTCATGTTTCCTTCTTGTTTCCACTCGACAAGGAACAGTAGAAATGCAGCTTCCTCTTCAGTTGTCCATATAGCCTTGTTACTTTCTGAGATTAGACTTCCTTCCATGGAATCTGGACTTATTGATGAGTGGGTCTGCATCATATGGGGTGGTGGAGGTGGGGGTAGAAGCCAATCGTTCCCAAGCCCAAGTCATTACATGACATCACATATGCAAATATGTGAATTACAGTTAACAGACAAAAACAACTGATATTAGTTAATCATATGACATGTCACTGTCATTACACCTGTCACACCTGTCACTCCTGGCTAATCCTGAAATTCAAGTTCCAAGTTCAAGTTTCAAGAAATCTCGGTTGCAGTATGGGGCCTCAACTGTTTCTCAATCAATTGACTTGAAACTTTGACAGTGGGATCTCATGTACTGTATATAGGTGCATCCAAAGAGTTCAGGTCTAATTCTTAGTTCTTGAATGATTTTTGAGTGTGAACTAGGGCTGCACTGCCTGCTCACTGTCTGTCTGATGGGTAACAGCCATTCATCAGGAAAAAATGAAAAGGCTATGTAGTTCTATATAGCTACCATGGAATCTGTAGCAACTTTACAATTATTGAGGTTTCATGCCTACATAGCAACCACCAAACTCTATATAGCCATGACCAGAGTTATATAGAGTGTTATGAACCAAGGCCAGGTCCTGGCCAAAGATTGTCCCATTTCACTCAAGGGAGACCTCTCTCACTCTGCATTGCCAACTCCTTTCTGTTTCCTAATCAGGTAATCATCGTGTGACAGCCACATGGTCACCCAGCCACCAAGGACCCAAAACAGTGGCACAAACTCTTAGAAACTGTTGCATAACTCATCTGACATCATCAAGGCTCCAATGACATCATGGCTGACTGAGCGACTCCACAGTGACCTCATAGGCTCACTAAGCGCTCCACAGTGACATCATAATGATGTCATTGCTCCACAATGATCAGTAATGCTGTCACAAGTACCGGCCCTTCGGCCAGGTCGGCAACCGGACAAGCCTACCCGGACAGCCTCACAATTCCCGCGCGTTCATATGACTCACCTAGCCTCGCATGTACCGTTACTTTCCAGCGTGTTCCAGCCTCAACCGTCTTGTTGTTACCTCATGTCTACTATTTGATATAGGACATAGTTGTCTATATAAACCTGTCAGTAGCAGAGAACAAGCCCTAAGCTTGTTCTCTTGTGAAATATCACTGGATTCTAGCTTCGGACTGTAGGCTTGCAGAGAATCAAGCAATCGACTCGAAAACTCTCTCATCTCTCTAAGTCTTCAAACGCGAAGACCTTTCTGTCACATTTCCCCTCCGCGGTACACACTAGCCTTTGCTGTGTTGTCACCAAGACCCCCGAATCTCACGAGAACTCATTGTCTCGTTCGACTCAGTGCACACATCTCGCACGTGAAACGATTTGTCAGCGACACTGCCCCCAGTCGGTGACATTAGAACAAGCTTACCTCTGAACCCTTGACCCCGAACCGCACGCTCACAAACGAATATATCTGTCTTTTTCTCAACATGACCACAACTCGAGACTGGAAAACTAAAGGACTCAGCACACCAACTCTTGAAGGACTAGCAGCCCTCAAATGTCCTTTTGAGCTGCTCTCCTGATCAAGAAAAGAATGTCCCTAGTGCAACCATGTTCGATGACGGCGTCGAATTCTATACCATACGAATGGACGGCGTGCCTTGGACTGGCTACTACGTCAACTGGAAAAATGCTAAAGTAGCCCTAGGCCACCTCTTTGGCCTCTGGTTCGAGATCGCGAGACACGGCGATACCTGGGAAGCGACGTGCGTCGCTCACGCGGCCTTCAAGCTCCAGCAAAGCCCTCTCAGAGGTATCAACATTACAACCCTAACAGCATCTGGAGAACCTGTCCCCAACTCGAAGGCCCCTAGCCGCGCTCCGACACCCGGACCCGCTCCACTTACCGAAGCCCCAATGGAACTCGAACCCACGACAACGACGAACGTTTTCACCACCGCCACCGAACCTGAATCAACTAGACCTCAACCCGCGTCGTCTGGGACGGCGCAAGCCCCTTTCCGCCCCTCATTCACAGGATTCAGAGGATGCGGAATGCAACCTCCGAGCCCTGACCCCGACCCCAACGACCATGATACACGCACCGACCGCGACCGTAACGCACACGGCCCCGACAATGGAAAACTCGAAGGAATTCCCCCTGACTTCTTTAATGGTGACCGTGCGCGCACACATGCATTTTTGGTCGCGTTTAACAGGTTCATGTCCATGAACCACGACAGTAAGATCGCCAGGGATCCTATCAAGAAGTGTGCATATTTCCTTTCACTAATGAAAGGACCCAAAGTTGAAGGATGGCTTGAAGCCATGGACCAGTGGCTCGAAGACGTACAAGACGATCCCACCAACATACCACTCGGGCTTACAGCATGGGAAGCACTATGACAACAATTTCGCTGTGCATTTACTGACTATGCAGAACGCGAGAAAGCCCAAGACAAACTTAAGGAACTCAAGATGAAAGATGGACTCCTCGACGACTACGTTTCAGAATTCCAACTACTGGCCAGACGAGCAGGACTTGATCTCGACGAACCTACAGTCATGAGACTGTTCGCTTGGGGACTCCCACGATCCCTAGTTGAGTCATGCCTCGACCTCGAAGATCCCACGTCGTTCGCTGACTGGGTCGCAGCGGCACAAAAACACCACCAAGTTTGGATGCACAAACGCGCAATCCTGTCCGATCACTCCAGCAGTCGTGGACATAACTTCAACCAACCTCAGAACAACAAACCCTGGGGACGGCTCGTCAACTCGACATGGGCCAACCGTGGGAACAATCAAGGCAACGCCACACCCGCACACCCACGACTCCCACCACACGATCCGAACGCGATGGACACTAGTGCAGGTGCGGCTCGCAAAGCAGTCACCGAAGCCGAAAAACAGAAACACAGAGAAGAAGGAAGATGCTTCCACTGCTCCCTTCGAGGACACCTAGCCCGTGACTGTCCCTCGAAACCGAAACGCGAAATGACTCGCGCACGCGCCGCCGACACGACCAACATCACGTCCGAATCTCCCACCGTGGAGATAATCGAAGAAAGCATCACCGACAATGTCGCAAAGGCGGCAAAAGCAGCAAAAGCGCTGTCAATGGAGGAAAGGGAAGCTTTTATTAAAGCCCTGACAGGAGACGGTGAAGGGAGCAGGAGGATTTTTTGGACGCTTGAGCATAACGGCGATTGCTCGAGCTTTAGGTATCGATCCCATGTACAAGTCTCAAAGAAAATCAATATCAGTGATGACTACTATTTACATTGGATCGAACAAAGCCGAAAGAAAAGCCCTGATAGATAGTGGGGCTACCGAATGCTTCATATCCCCTCGGTTGACAAAGGAATTACACCTACAAACCGAAAAATTAATTCCGACCAGAAACGTCAAAAACGTCGATGGGACATTAAACCACTCAGGGAAAGTTACCCAAACCGTCCAGTTAGAGTTGAAGTTACTAGGACAAAAACACACACACCAATTCCTGGTTACAGACATAGGACAAGACGATATCATCCTGGGATATCCATTCCTAGAATCAACAAACCCGAGAATAAATTGGTCCAAGGGGACCATCATGGGAAGAGTCACCCTTAAAGGAAACCAAGAAACCCCAGCGTGGATCAAAGCATTAACAGACTGGGAAGAAGGCGACGAACTGTGGCTACAAACCCAGATACGTAAAACTACTATAGCGCAACAACTGGCAGAATCACAGATCCAAGGCAAAGCACAAACCTGGCAAGAAATAGTCCCCCTTCGATACCATCAATATGGACAAGTATTCATGGAACAAGAATTGGAAAGATTCCCTGGACCGAGAAAATGGGATCACGCCATTGACCTAAAGTCAGATGCTCCTACAACGATTAACTGCAGAGTATATCCCCTCTCGCCAAAAGAAAAAGAAGAACAAGGAAAATTCCTTGAACAAAACTTACGACTTAAACGAATAAGAAGATCCAACTCGCCATACGCCAGTGGATTCTTCCTTATAAAAAAAAAGGACGGAAAATTTCGACCGGTACAAGATTATAGAAATCTGAACAAATGGACAATACCCAACGTATATCCATTACCTTTAATCCCAGAACTTATTCACGCCTTAGCAGGAAAAGAACTTTTTACTAAATTCGACGTCAGATGGGGTTACAACAATATTCAAATCAAAGAAGGAGATGAATGGAAAGCAGCCTTCAAAACCAGTGACGGGCTGTTTGAACCTATGGTAATGTTCTTTGGACTAACGAATTCTCCAGCTACCTTTCAAACTATGATGGATGACATTTTCCAAGAAGAGCTCGCACAAGGATGGTTGAAGATCTATATGGACGACATCATCATTGCCACACAAAATGACAAAACAGAACACACGCTCAAAGTCAATCATATACTGTCTAAGCTGAAACAACACAATCTCTATCTTAAACCAGAAAAGTGTCAATTTCACAAAAAGAAGGTAGAATACCTCGGAGTAATTATAGGAGAAGGAAAAATAACTATGGACCCCGTCAAAGTCAAAGGAATTAAAGACTGGCCAACCCCATCTACGCTAAAAGAAGTCAGAAGTTTCCTAGGATTTTGTAACTTCTATCGAAATTTTATACCCAACTTTTCCATAAAAGCAAGACCATTAAACGACCTAACAAAGAAAAACAGACAATGGGAATGGACAACAAAAGAAGACCAAGCCTTACAAATCCTAAAAGAAACTTGCGTATCTTACCCAGTACTCCGCACCCCAGGTTGGACAAAACAATTCGTTCTAGACACTGATGCGTCAGGATTCGCCGTAGGAGCAGTTATATCCCAAGAAAACAAAGATGGTTTTCACCCAATCGCCTACTATTCTAGAACACTATTAGATGCAGAGAGAAACTACGACGCTCACGACAAAGAACTAGCAGCAGTGATTTTTGGATTAAAAAGCGGACGACCATTCTTCTTAGGAGCCAACAAACCAGTCAGAATAAGAACAGACCACAAAAATCTCACGTACTTTAAAGAACCACAAAAATTAACAGGACGACAAGCCAGATGGATGCAATATATGCAAGACTTTAATATCACCTTGGAACATGTCCCTGGACACACACACACTATCGCCGATGTGCTCTCTCGTCACAAAGACCTTAACAAGGGGGTAGAAGAACAAAAAATCACTTTACTACCACCCGAAATATTCGCAAAAAAGACCTACCTACCTGACAAACCTGACAAACAATGAGAAATCCTAAGACAATTCCATGACACTCCCTTCGCAGGACACCCAGGAATAGCTAATACCTGGGACTTAGTCAAACAACATTACGAAGGACCTAGACTACGACAATTCGTAGAACAATACGTCAAAGGTTGCGCCAAATGCCAAGAGTCCAAAACCAATATACCCAGAAAGAAGGCCATGACTTTCCCACTTGACACACACGTTGAACAAGGCCCCTTTCAATACGTATCAATGGACCTCATTACCGACCTACCAAAATCAGAAGGGTTTGACAGGGTCCTCACCATAGTTGATCAAGGATGCTCCAAAGCAGCAAAGTTTATCCCCTGTAACAAAACGATCGATGGAACAGGTGTTGCACACGAGTATTTGAAACACCTCGTGCCCTGGTTCGGCGTTCCCAAAAGAATCATCTCTGACAGAGACCCTCGATTCGCATCAAACTTCTCTAAAGCCATATGCAAGAATCTAGGCATCAAACAAAACATGTCCACCGCGTTCCACCCCCAAACCGATGGACAAACAGAATGAATGAACGCATGGCTAGAACAATACCTAAGACCCTGGACCACAACTCATCCACATTCCTGGGCAAAAATGCTCCCTTTGGCAGAATACGCACACAACTCGTGGAAACATGAAACATCACGAAAATCACCACACGAACTCCTCATGGGATTCAGACCCCAGATTAACATTAGTCTAGAAGACAACAACGTACCCTCATTCACCAATCGCCTAAAACAACTGGAAGAAGCAAGACAAGACGCCCAACAACTTCTTGAACATAAACAACAACCCCTAAGACCCGACATCGAAGAAATGGAAGAAGGGACCCTTGTATGGCTAGAAGCAAAGAACCTCAAAACATGAGGAACACGCAAACTAATGCCTAAAAGATACGGCCCATTTCCCATCACAAAAAGAATTTCCAAAGTCTGCATATCAATTACAACTTCCACCATCAATGAAGATACACGACGTCTTCCACGTCAATCTACTCCTCCCTTATAAGGAAACGGAGGAATACGGCACGCCATTTACACGACCTCCACCAACCGTCGAAAACGAGGAAGAATACAAAATTGAAGCGATTCTAGACACAAGAAGATTCGGACGAACACGTAAACTTCGATACCTTGTACACTGGAAAGGATACCCTACATCAGACGACTCATGGGTTGACCACTATGATCTCAACGCCCCAGAACTTCTAAAAGAATACTATTCCGCCTCGGCTGGACGACCTCAGATATAAAAACACCACTTACAGACAACTACTCTCTACCGCTTCACCCCCCAAACTCAACAAACATGTCTTCCACCCAGAACTCTCCCACCGCTTCCTCTGCCACTCTCGTACCAACCCCTCCATATTCTCCCGCACTCATCCACTTGCCACTCTCCAGAGAACCATCCCCCTCGACAGCAGCCACTATCAACACCAGACTACTTATTCGATGCGCTGCACAACATGCCGCCATGATTGTCCAAGCACGCGAACTGTGGGAAGACGACTCCCTCACCACAATACTACGTGCCTTCGGCAATCGATCCCCCACTCGAGGGACCAACACGCCCATAAGGACTCGCAGTCCATCCTATCATGTCCGCACCCCTTCACCCGACCCTATTCCAATCCCCCCACGCATCACTACACCCATCATCCAACAAGTCGAAAACGTAATCATACTCGATGAAAACTTCGCTCCAACGAACCTCGAGATGACACCACCTCCTGTCTATCAGCCAACCATCAACCATGCACAATGCTCAGAGCTAGAAGAACTTGGAGAAGGATGGGAAGAAGGAGACCTGGGACTAGAGTTACTAATTCCAGATCCAGGAAACGAAGAAGACACACTTCCCCCTTGCTTCGTCCTCCCTGATCTCACAAATGGCTTCCCCTCTCTCCTAGCCACCTATGGCCCTGGATGTCCCACTCACCGTATCCCCATTCGAGCTCGAGCCGATCCCTACCCTCGTCCTCTCTTTACGCAAAAAGACGCCTTCTTGTTCAAAGAAGGTCTCAGACACACTAAAGCTATAGACGAGGCACTCAGGTTCGAACAGGACCTGTCACTGGAAGCCGAAGTACGTCGCTATCGTTTCGCCTTGAAGAAAACACGACAAATGGCAAACTCCCTTGTCACCGCTCGAGAAAGATACCACGACATGATGTGGGAAGTAAGAGATTCGGAAGTCAAGTTGGCAAGAGCTAATGCCAAGGCTCGCCTCAAACCATGAGTCTTGTTCGGAACCATGCCTCAGCTTACCGAACAAGAGCATCAGGATGCCAAACAAGCTCTCCTCGATCCGTGGTATCAATTCTCCCCCCGACTCTCTGACAGGTGTGCTTGGTGCAAGGACGGAGGACATGACACCTTCGAATGCTCCAAAATCGCTGTCTGCATTCTCTGCAATTGCCAAGGACACATAGCCGACTATTGCAGAAGCCCCCACCGATGATGCAAACCTGAAAAAATATGTCGAGTCCCTCACGATCAGATCCACTTCCATACCCACCACTGTTGTTCCACTATTACCCCCTATGTTGCTTAGACGTTAACAAGGGGGTGATGTCACAAGTACCGGCCCTTCGGCCAGGTCGGCAACCGGACAAGCCTACCTGGACAGCCTCATGATTCCCGCGCGTTCATATGACTCACCTAGCCTCGCATGTACCGTTACTTTCCAGCGTGTTCCAGCCTCGACCGTCTCGTTGTTACCTCATGTCTACTATTTGATATAGGACATAGTTGTCTATATAAACCTGTCAGTAGCAGAGAACAAGCCCTAAGCTTGTTCTCTTGTGAAATATCACTGGATTCTAGCTTCGGACTGTAGGCTTGCAAAGAATCAAGCAATCGACTTGAAAACTCTCTCATCTCTCTAAGTCTTCAAACGCGAAGACCTTTCTGTCACATTTCCCCTCCGCGGTACACACTAGCCTTTGCTGTGTTGTCACCGAGACCCCCGAATCTCACAAGAACTCGTCGTCTCGTTCGACTCACTGCGCACGTCTCGCGCGTGAAACGATTTGTCAGCGACACCGCCCCCAGTCGGTGACAAATGCGCTCAGTAAGCCTGAAACTTGACACAAGCAAGTTTATGCCTCTGTAGTCCTATTGGATGGTACCAAAGGGTCTAGAATAGTTCCAGTTCTTTGTAATTGACCCTTTACACTGTATATAAACCCCAATGAAGCATGGCAGTCATCAGACTGTCCATTTGTGATACTCTCATACTCCTGGGTACTCCCCCGCAACCACTCAGTTTAAAGTCTACTCTTGTCTTCAAGGTACTCTTCAATGACCGCCTTGTTTAAAGCCCCTCACTACACTGGCCTCTAGCCTTTGCCTTTGCCTCTTGCAACATGTACCAGTCCCCATCTGGTACCTCCTTGTTGTTTGGCTTGTCCTCCTGTTCAACACTGTTTACACCTGCGTACCGTCTGTTCCAACCCTTGCCCACCTGCTCCTGAGTCCTTCATGATCAGCAGTATGTGTCTTGACATCTGGACAGTCTCTCATCATCCCTGTATTGATCAACCAACGCTCAAGTGTCCACTCCTAACTCCCCCACTTTTGTTAACACCTCCTTGCGCCTCCCTTCTCTGCAACCTACCCCATGCACTCCCCTTTGCATCCTCACTGAAGACATTGACCTGGTTGACACATCCTCACCCCTCAGCATCTTGTACTCCCCAACAACCCCACCATCGTCTCCCAACATTCCCCAACCTATTTCAAACCACTTTGTCCCTGTTGGCACTCCCCCTCCAGCACAGAATGAGCAACAACAAGCAGACTGCCTTCCCTTGCCCGAAGGCTTCCTTGATCGCCCCCCTTGCACAGCATTCTGGTTCCACCCTCACCAGTACTTTGTCCTCCCCAGCACCAACTGCTCCCGTGAGCAGTGGCATCCCCTCCACGACTTGAACCATCAAGATTATCTGGGACGCATCCCTACCTCAGACCAGTTGAGTCGTCACTGTCAAGACTCACTGTTGAACAATCCAGTTCAAGAGCAAGGGGTTAGTTCAGAGACGAGTTGATAGATGTCTAGGACGGCATGGGCTAGAAGCAGAGTCCAGAGTAGTAACAAATACCAGAGAGGTACCGTTACTGTGAGAGTCGAGCAGTCACGCAGAGAGGAGGCCAGGATAGTCACAAGGGGATGGTCCTTAAAGGAGTATCCCAGGGATGGAGAGTGCCATAAACAAATGGACAGTCTGAAGACTGTCCACTACTTTATTGAGCGCTTATATACTACAAGAGAACTGCTAATTGGGGAACAAGTTGTAACCTTGTTATCAAGCACAATAAGGGATGAGTAAGAGACTGGAGTGCACTTACTGAGCATGCTCAGTCATGCTCAGTAAGCTGCTGAGTAAGAAGGCTTCTTCTGATGAGTAAGAGCCTCCACTATGCATGTGTTTACTGCCTTAGGACACGTGCAAGCACCTGATTCCTTTTCTGTTAGTTTGTTTAGGGCTGGTCATTTGAGGACTTGTAGTCTGGCTCAGGGAATAGTGTTTATTTTATAAGGCCCCTTATATAGTTCTTATTAGGGTCTTTAGAGTTGACCCTAATGTTTCTATTAAGGTCCCTAGTATTGCCTTATAGTTCCTTCTATAGTTATTAGAGTTAGTCTAATAACACGTTGCAGGGTCTTTGATACTGTGTTAGTGCCTATTTTAGAGCACCTATAGTCATCCTAAAGGGTCCCTAGGAAGGTCCTAGTACTGTCTTTTATTGCTAAAAGGGTTGCCCTTAAGTAGGGCTTGCTGTATGTCAATTGTGCCAGGAATTGCTCACGCAACAATGTGCACGCGATTGTCAAGACATGTACTGCTGATCACTAAGGACTCAGGAGCAGGTGGGCAAGGGTTGGAACAGATGGTACGTGGTGTAAATGGCATTGAACAGGAGGATGAGCCAAACAACTAGAAGATACCAGATGGGGACTGGTATGTGTTGCAAGAGGCAGAGGCGAAGAGTAGAGGCCAGTGCAGCAAGGGACTTTAAACAAGGCGGTCGTTGAAGAGTACCTTGAGGACGAGGGAGGACTTTAGACTGAGTGGTTGCAGGGGAGTACCCAGGAGTATGAGAGTATCACAAATGGACAGTCTGATGACTTCCATACTTCATTGGGGCTTATATACAGTGTAAAGGGTCAATTACAAAGAACTGGAACTATTCTAGACCCTTTGGTACCATCCAATAGGACTACAGAGGCATAAACTTGCTTGTGTCAAGTTTCAGGCTTACTGAGCGCATTACTGATCATTGTGGAGCGATGACATCATTATGATGTCACTGTGGAGTGCTTAGTGAGCCTATGAGGTCACTGTGGAGTTGCTCAGTCAGCCATGATGTCATTGGAGCCTTGATGATGTCAGATGAGTTATGCAACAGTTTCTAAGAGTTTGTGCCACTGTTTCGGGTTCCTAGTCGGCTGGGTGACCATGTGGCTGCCACGCGATGATTACCCAATTAGGAAACGGGTGCCTGGTCATGTTATAGTGCCTTTGCAATAGCGATATCTTGCACCGCAGGAGGGATAGCCCAGAAAACGGAAGGGAGTTGGTAATGCAAAGTGAGAGAGGTCTCTCTTGAGTGAAATAGGACCATCTACTGGCCAGGACCTGGCCTTGGTTCGTAACAGCGATATTGTGGACACCTCTACTCACCCCTTTTGCTCGTGTGAACAGGGTGACACCATAGAGGCTGGGTTTCCTCCTATAAGGAAGGGTCCTTCAAGGGCCCTCTCCAGAGAATGGTTCATGACAGTCCTGGCTTCACAGACACCTACACAACTGCCTTCTGTGCACGCATCGTCCACACTTTTGCTGTGGAACCATCCAACACTGCCCTTGCCACCCAGTACAATCTAACCCCCTTTGGCATCTGTTCCAATGTTGGGATCTACACCCCGGACGCTGACTTCCCCCTCGTGTCATGAACCATTTCCCGGAGAGGGCCCTTGAAGGACCCTTCCTTATAGGAGGAAACCCAGCCTCTATGATGCCACCCTGTTCACACGAGCAAAAGGGGTGAGTAGAGGTGTCCACAATATCGCGCGCGCATTGTTGCGCGAGCGATTCTCGGCACAATCGACATACAGCAAGCCCCACTTAAAGACAACCCTTCTAGCAACTAAGGACAGTATTAGAGCCTTCCTAAGGACCCTTTGGAACGACCCTAGGAACTCTACAATAGGTACTAACCTAGTATCAAAGGCCCTACAACGCGTTATTAGAACAACTCTAATAACTATAGAACGAACTATAAGGCAACACTAAGGACCTTAATAGAGGTATTAGGGTCGACTCTAAGGACCCTTATAGAACTATATAAGGGCCTTATAAGATAACACTATTCCATAACCAAACTACAAGTCCTCAAATGACCGGCCCTAAACTAACTAACAGGAAATGAATCAGGTGCTTGCATGTGCACTAAAACAGTAAACACGTGGATAATGGAAACTCTTACTCATCAAGAGGAGCTTCTTACTCAGCAGCTTACTGAGCATGACTGAGCATGCTCAGTAAGCGTCCTCCGACTTCTTACTCATCACTCTATTGTGCTTGATAACAAGGTTATGACTTGTTCCCTATTTAGCAGTTCTCTTGTAGTATATAAGCGCTCAATAAAGTAGCGGACAGTCCTCAGACTGTCCATTTGTTTACGGCACTCTCCATCCCTGGGATACTCCTTTAAGGACCATCCCCTTGTGACTATCCTGGCCTCTTCCCTGCGTGACTGCTCTACTCTCACAGTAACAATACCTCTCTGGTATTTGTTGCTACTCTGGACTCTACTCCTTGCCCACGCGGTCTTGGACGTTTATCGACTCGTCTTCGAGCTTATCCCTCGCTCTTGAACTGGATAGTTCAACAGTGAGTCTTGACACCTCGGACGTATTGCTTACATTTTTAATACGTCATTGTTTAGGAAACTCATTACCTTACCTGCTATCTACCATCCTGCTTACGAAGGGTCCTTTTGCCTATCTATTGTACACAACTTCTTGGACGGACACCTTGCTTTTGCTTACAGTTACTTACATTTCAAGGAGAACAGTAACCATGTGTCCCTACGTCACTATTCAACTTATACAGTTGACACCATATGCTTCAACCCCCAGTTACTTCATTTCTGCTTTACACCTTGCATTCCCCCTAACCCTCTCGAAATAATCGAGAGGTACCGTCTCGGAACCATACATCTTGTGCACAGTTCTTAAAAAGTAAGAACCACCCTTGTAACACTTCAATAAAGATTGAATAAACCTTTTTTTGCTTTAACTAAAAAGTGCCTTGAGAGTATGCCTTAGAAGAAGATGAAGAGGAAGACACTATCACCAGACACATCCTGAGCCTAAATCATTATCAAACTTGGGCCTCCACCGTATTCCCTGTCGTCACCTTAACCAATCCACATGACATACCAGGAATAGAACCACCCCACGAAGACTTTCCTCATCTCATTGTCAAAGAGTTCCTTGAAGTCTTACCATTTGGACAACTCCTAAGCCACAACGAACACACAGTGTATCATGAAACCCTTAGTCGACTCCTGCCACCAGCATGACAACAACTATTATATTGGCAACTTGCTCAAGCGAAGAACTGCTACGGCGTCATGGCCGTAAGAGCGTTAGCTCAAGGTTCAGTGGGGGCCAAGTCCCTGTGACTTGGTTCGAGGGTTCAGTGGGGCCGGCTCAAGGAGGCCGGATCAAAGGTTTCGCGTCTCAAGGCTGAGTCAGACAATGACTCAGTCCGCAGACAGAGTTGATCTTCTGGCTACACAGAGGAGGAGGATGATGGTAGAGTGAGAGAGGAATGAGAAGAACGCAAGAGTCCCTCCTAGTGTGTTCATGTCAAGCAAGGTAAGAGCCAGCACAAACAAGTTGTGATTTGAGAGAGGATACAGGGCAAAGGGATGCAACAGGAAATGAGACAAAGCTAAGCTTGGGGCATTCCCCAGCTTTTACAGGCACTTAAATACTGTATGTAGTGAGGCTGTACAGTACTATATGTGGAACAATAGATAAAGATGGGCCAATAGCAAAAGGAACTCGAACAATAGATGAAACACAATAAACAAGAAACAATAAGGGACCATCAACATCAAGGGATGAAACAGTAACCAAGGAAACAGGGGTGACACGAGAGAACAATAACAGAAGAGGTTAGAGACGAACCAACAAGGAGGGTAAATCACAACAAGAACATCCAAGGACAACCAGTTGATTATCAATCCCTGCACTCCAGTGAATTGAACCTTTGGACCAGGATCATCCAGCCACGCCACCATCTCATTGTTAATTCTTTAAGAACAGGGTATTGCCTGTTTTACCTGGCTTGGGTATACGTCAGCTACTATCATCTCACTATCCAGTTCTACCATCTATGTCTTAACAGAATACAAAGGGAAGATCAATCCTACATCCAACTTGCTGTTGTACCAGGAATACATAACACCTTTGATTGGGAAACTAACTCTTGGTTATACAATGCAGACTACAATCAACCTTGGGCAAGTACCAGCCCAGACGCCTCATATACTGGTCCCCCTGTGTACTATTCTGTCCCAGCAATTCTAGAAACCTCAAGTCTTGCCCCTCGACCCCTCACACCAATTCAAACCACCATCCCAACTAGCCAGGAGCATTGGTCTGCCAGCACAGAAGATACTGAGTCAAATCCATGGACAGCAAGGTGTAACTGCAAAACAGAGTATTGCACGTGCAACTTTCGAACAGATACACCTCCTACCCCTGACGGAATTACCTTGTGGATGCCAGGTGACTACCACCTCCCCATTCGATAAATCTGGCTCCTCGACACAGGAGACGCGCATCATCCCAACGACCCCCTGAGAGAGAAACAATTCCCAATGCAAGAGGATTTCTTGTTGAAAGACCATTACCTCCTACCCCTCCTGACGCCTACTTACCCTTGTTTACTAATTGTATTCCTACCCCTGTTGTACCTATCCAACCCTTTGCATCACCCCTCATTGAATCCCCTGATAGTGCCGATCTTAGGAGTACTGATTTACACTGCTACTTACCAGAACAATCCTTCCTAGCATTAAACCTACCTACGCGTTCAACGAGAGAGTTAATTGAATTCAAGAGTTATTGTACCCAAGCTTGGCATCAATGACTGACACATTTTATAGTTTACAAACACCCCATCAGGGAAATAAGTGACTTTGCCATCTCTCCAGTGGAATTCGAAGGATATCTGTGGAAAACCCAAGTAGTTCTAACACAAAGCAGCATCACTGAAGAATACTCCTGAATCCAGTTAAAGAAACACCAAGGAAGACCTGACTCCATTCGACTGAAACCAGCCTATAACATAGGATATCCTTGGAACAACAGCCATTGGACCATAAACGTCGTCTAAAAACTTATGAGCACTAGAAGAGATATCACTGACGACAAAGAAAACTTAATTCCACTCTTATTTGAAAACCTCAGCTATGATACTGTAGACCACTGTTATCAAGGAAGATTTGCAGGATTATCTATTATCAACCACGGAAATCTTTCAGACTCTTGGTTTTACGAAGATGATAACAATGAAGTTACTACCACCCAACTTAAAGCGGCAGCCCCAGGAGCGGAAAATGTTCAAGAATTCAACCCCTACAATTTCATGGGTCTCTTCCTAGATAAACCAGTCAAGTGGAGCCATTCTAGAAGATATTGGGTTTACTACAACAACAAAGAAGTCAACTTCACGGTTAGAGCAACACAAGAAGTTACAGCTGTCCTAGGCACTGCACCAAGCATTCGAAGCACTACTCCAGGACCCTCTACCCGACAAAATACTCAACAACCCACTCCACATACAGTTAGCAACGTACCACAAACAATCCCTCGAACACTCACCCCATCTAGAATTCAGTTACAAGGACCAGCTCCACCTATTGTTACAACCACGACAACTCAGAATCCCACCATGTCAAACAATCCATGCCTTGTTGGAACTGCCCCAGAACCCTTCAATGGAAAGGCCAACAATGCAGAAGCCTTTTGGGCAGCCCTAGCTAATTATTACTACATCAATGGCGACTCTTTTACAGACAAAATGTTACACCATTTTCCTTTTATGTTTTACTTCTTACCGTTTCTATGGACTGCTTGCTTTTGTACGTCCCTTTACTTACTGGTCTCGTGATCTCTTACGTCTTGTGATCCCTTCTGTGTTATCATGTGATCCATACACGTCCAGGTAACACTGGATTGCTGTTACTTTCCCTTTGTTTGGTGTTCTTCCCATTTATGTTCACTTTTTACTTTCGACTGTGCAGTGCTGCGCACTTACTGTGCAGCACAGTTACTTGGTTCTGACTCATTCGTGGCCTCATTGCTATGACTCCTACTTATTATGACTCCTATTATACTAGTAGCACAGTCAAAGCGCAGCTATTGCTGCGCTTCTCCTGTATATATAAGCTCAGTACTTTGTGACCAAAGCCCTAAGCTTGGTCTCTTGTAGAATCCAACCTACCCTTGTCCAACATATTCTCCTGCAACCCACTTCACTCTCACAAACTTAAACCACAACCACCTCTCCATTTCATCAACTCTCAACACATCATCCACCATCTACTCTTCGCCTTTCCCTTCCTTCCCTAAGAGTCTCTCTTCACTCCCCTGAGAAGAGCTCTCCTCCTTTAGGACCTACCTTCCTCTACTCTCTCTGCGTTGTTCAAGGTCCCCGATGGACTTGAACGCATATAGCTAGTGGAACCAGCCCTAGTCTATCCCATTATAAACTTACCCTAGCTTCTCAACGGACCGAGTTGTACTAGGAAGGGTCTATTGGCCATAACCTGTTTAGCATAAAACACTTCGACCGCTGCAGGAATCCTTACTCATTATACACGGGAACCAGCCCGTTTCTTGAACACCTCTCTATCATCAACTTGTTTTCCACTTGTGAACTGACACAGCTAGTTACCGTGACACAAAAGCAAGAAAGTTGCTGCTGCACTAACCCACTTTAAAGCTCCTTCATTGGGCTCTTCCTAGGGAGTGTTCATGACAAAACATGTGAGTAGAGGTCCTTCATGTGTAGTATACAAATAAAACATTTGTTGGGGAGTGCTGTAATATCATTTGCCCCATTATTATGATCTGGTCATTGTGAGGGGGTGTCTGCACATTTAGAGGCTCCTGGTTTGTGATGAATCTCAAAATAGAAGTCAGCAAGTGTGGAGATATATCCTGCAATCCTTCTATTGATTTTGTGGGGGAGTCTATAATGGGCAAGGTTGGCATAGTTGGTGAAGATTTTGATTGGGTGTTTTGTCTCCACAAGTAAATATTGCCAGTGTTGGAGCACAAGGATTAGGGCCAAGAACTCTCTATCCCATACTGGGTAGTTCCTTTCTGCCTTGTTGAAGGTGTGCAAGATGTTTGCAATCATTTTCCTCTTTCCTCTTTTGTCTTTCTGGAAGAGGATCACCCCTGTGGCAAATTGTGATGCATCAGTTTCTAGTTCATAGGGGAGTTCTGGGTTGGCTGTGTAGAGTTCAGCATCTTTGCAAACTGCTGAGATCAAGGTTTCTAAGGCAGTTGCTGCTTCAGTTGTCCAAATGAAGGTGGTCCCTGTTATGAATCAAGCCCAGGATTGGGCCACAAAGAACAAGATACTCTTCCTAACATGACTACACTATCTCTACTGCTTCACCAACATTTATATCTTTTTACTTCAAAGGCTATCCTCCCTAGGATATGAAGATATCATAGTCACAAGGATATTGTGGCATGACTGGACATTCCCTACCCAATCAGGTAATCACCATGTGCTAGCCACATGGCCACACAGCCACCAAGAACCCAAAACAGTGGATAGACTCTCCAAGACTCTTTGCATAACTCAGATAATGTCATCTAGCTCCAACGATGTCATGGCTGACTGAGCAGCCCAACAATGACTCATTGGCTCACCAAGCACTCCACAGTGATATCATTATGATATCATTGCCCCACAATGATCAGTAATACCCTCAGTCAGCCATAAGTCTAACACAAGTGAGTTTATGCCCCATGCACCCTATTGGATGAAACTAGAGAGTCTACAATAGTCCCTATAGTTTGTACTCAGCCCTGTACAAGTATATAAGCCCCAATGTAGCATGGCAGTCATCAGACTGTCCATTTGTGATACTCTCACTTCCAGGGTAGTCCTTTGTGACTGCTCTGTCTAAAGCTTCCTCTCTGCCTCCTAAGGTACTCCTTTGTGACTGCCTTCATCAGTGCTTTGACATCCAGACTTCATTGGCAATAATGTCCACCACATCATCCAGAACTTTAGTCACACCTGCTCCTGAACCTTAGTGGTCAGCAGTACGTATCCTTGACAGTCCCCTTTTTAATGGTGAAAAAGATGGGGCAAGCTATTTTGACAAAGTCACAAATAAATGGTTGTTGGCAATTGAGGGCACCCATGACTTGTTGTACTTGTTTTATATTAAGTGGGGGTCTTGGCCAGTCTTTGAGGCCATCCATTTTGGCTGGATCAATTTTTAGTGTTCCTTGGTTGATCCTGAACCCTAGAAAATCAATTTCTTTTTGTTCAAAGGCACATTTGGAGGCTTTGAGAAAATATGAGTCCTTTTCAAGGAGATCAAGGAATTTGTGCATGATTTGTTGGTGAAGGTGTTCTTCTTGTTCTCCTGTGGCTATTGCCACATTGTCAAGGTAATTGCAGGTGTAGTGTATCACATGGGTTGTACCACAGGTGACTTGTGTGATACCTGTACCTGCCAATACCATACCTGTTTTCACACCTTACCCTTGGGTACAGGTTTAACCTGTGGTATTTACTATTCATAATTACTGTGGTTTCAATACACCATGGTTATACTACAATACATACCACTATATAGTCCACAGAGAGCAAGCTACAAGGGGTGTGACTTGCATGTTGCTTGTGCTGTTGTCTTGTGGGCATGGTGACAAGGTCTTTTCCACCACCTGTGGTGGCAGCACATGTGGATGAGGGTATTTGTATGGGTGGGGATGTGATGGAAGGGGAGGCACAGTGCAGTGTGGTGCTTGCATTGATGGCTTCTCCTGGGGCAACATTGTGGTGGTGGAGTCTGATCTTTCTGTGGGGCAGTGTTGTGGCATCTGCTTCTCTGAGGCAGCAGCATGCTCTTCATTTTCCAGTTATCTGTGTGTTCTTTTTTGGTTGTGCAAGGTAGCATGACAGCCAGAGATGGAAGTGAGAGGGCAGCATGGTCAGGAGGCGGAGGCATAGGCGGCAAGAGTGAGTTTGTAGACAGAGACATAGATGGTGAGAACTCAAGAAGGAGGGCCAGAGGTTTGCACCAAACATGTCTTCATCTTTGTTGTGAACCAAGGCCAAGTCCCGGCCACATATTGTCTAGTTTGACTCAGAAGAAACCCCTCTCACTTTACATTGCCAATCCACTTCTATTTCATGGGTTACCCTTCCTGTAGTACAACATATCACTCTCGCAAAGGCACTATGACACAACTAGATGCCTATTTCCTAATTGTGTAATCATCGCATGGCAGCCACATGGCCACTCAGCCACCAAGGTCCTGAAACAACAGCATGGATGTTGAACCAGAACCCAAATGGATCAAAGAAGGCAAAGACCTTCATACAAGGTTCAAGATCCGCTCATAGATGTTACATGTTAGACAGAGCTTTAGAATATGCACATATGGCAATAGGGTTATGCATACTACACTATCTATCACAAGATGCAGCCTTATGCTGCATCTAGAATGTTTCCACATCACACATCACTGTATGCGCAATATAGTGGACTCCTGTAGTCACCTCTTTTGGACTTAGTAACAGCCCTGGGTTGTAGAGGTATAAATACCATTCATGTAGATGAGTATACATATTGCAATACACCCCAATATCACTTGAGCATTAGCACAATCTCTAAGGTGGGTTGCTTGGCCTGTTAGCTGCACTCTATGCTGCACAACCACGGACTCCTACAACTTGTTGCATAACTCAGATGACACCACTAAGCTCCAATGACATCATGGCTGACTGAGTGACTCCACACTGACATCATCTGCTCACCAAGCACTCCACAGTGACATCATAATGGTGTCATTGCTCCACAATGATCAGTAATACACTCAGTCAGCCCTAAACCTGACACAAGCAAGTTTATGCCTCTACAACCCTATTGGATGGCACCAAGGAGTCTAGAATAGTTTCTGTTCTTTGTAATCGACCATGTACACAGTATATAAGCCCCAATGAAGCATGGCAGTCATCAGACTGTACATTTGTGATACTCTCATCTTCCTGGGTACTCCCCCGCAACCACTTAGTTTAAAGTCTTCCCTTGCCCTCAAGGTACTCTTCAACAACTGCCTTGTCTAAAGCCCCTTTGCTGCACTGGCCTCCAGTCTTCACCTCTGCCTCCTGCAACACATACCAGTCCCCATCTGGTATCTTCTAGTCATTTGGCTTGTCCTCCTGTTCAATGCTGCCTATGCTGCATACCATCTGTTCCGACCCTTGCCCACCTGCTCCTGAGTCCTTAGTGATCAGCAGTATGTGTCTTGACATTGTCTAAGGTGAGGATGGGGACGTGTAAGAGCTGGCTCTGGGGGACAGCAGGGTGGGACTGGTCCAAATGGGTGAAATATGCAATGTGGTCAGAAGACTTGCGTGGTCCAACGCAGGGGTGAGGAGGTGCTGGGTGTGCATCTCAATTTAGGGGTCTATAGGATACTATGAGATGGATGAGGTTGGTGATGTAGGTGAAGTCAGATGTCAACTGCTTGGAAAGTTTGGGGTGCCAGCTCTGCTGCTGTACAGCATCAGGAGCTGATTGCCATTGGTGTGACAGTGCTGGTGTTGTTGCTAGTTCTGGTAGCAAAAGCAACAGGATCTCCTGCTGTACCACCACAGAGACAAAGAGATTTTGACAGCTTGCTTTGGTTGTGGGTAAGGCAATGGTCAAGAGCTGGTGCAGGAGCAGATACAGCAATATTCAACAGAAAGTGGACCATAAGTCTGCCAAGAATGTTCAAGGAGTGCACACATACCAGCACTATGGGCAGGCAGTTCAAAAGCTGTGATTCATATTAGCAGAATGTCCCCAGAAGTCAAATACTAAACACACATTGCACTGCATAGATAGAGAACAGTGTATCTGACCACAGTTTCTTGCTCTCATTAATTGTAACATCAGCCTCATCTTTGAGAGAATAGTACTGTCATAATGCTACATTCCCATGCTCATCCCAATTGACAGTGGACACCTCAATAGTCTCAAATACAGATACACATGAAATCTGCATACCAGACAGCCATTGGCAATGACAATGACCCTTGGAGCATATCCAAGTTCTTGATTGCATGGCTGATGGAGAGAGGATGTTTCTCAGTGAAGGGCTGATGCATGACAGATCTATACTAGAGATGGAGTCACCAGCTACTGAGGGCCACATGATGACAGAGAAGAAGTGTCTAGCCCAGAATTGGTCAAGAAAAGTGTACCAGACCATGCATGTGATGCTGGGGCAGGGCGAGAAAAAACCAGCTCTGCCATGACTGAAAGAATTGATGAGTAGGAGGCTCCCTGAGAGAGCTAAAGCAGCAATTCACTCACAAGATGTGTCCATGCCTTCAGCACTGAGACAGTGCTCCTCTAAGCTGTCATGTGAGAGCAAACTTCTTTGCCAAGACCACATGGTGACCTTTCAACCTTTTGAGCCATGTTGGGAGACTCCAAGAGCTCATGGGACCCTTGAACAATATTGGCATGTTTTCCCCACATAACAGAAGGTTTTCTCTTCCTGATGCATATAAAAATCAGCAACTTTTGCACAAACAAACCCACAGAGCATTGCCAGATGCAGCCTCAATCATCTGTTTGACATATATGACTATAACAATCAAGATTATTGATGAAATCCACTCATGGATATCATGGTGTCATCTTCATGCTTAGGATCAGCAGAGTCATCTTCACTTGATAGGGAAGATCATTGGTTATTGTTATAATGGAACTGGGTCAAAGAAGAGTGAATAGCATGTTCATCTTGACAGAACACAGATTCTGGAGTCCTACTACAGCTTGCTCTGGTCCATGATTGAATCTCTCAAATATGACTGGTGTTTGTCATCCATGATGGAATCTAAGGAGCCCTGGTGTCTGATACTCATACAGATAATTAGGAAGGACACTTTTGATCAGTAATGCTATGATTGATGTGAGCAGAAGGCAATAGTCATGCCTGGAATTGAGCATCTTGTCTCCAAGAGTGGGATGAGATATGTGGACAGACATGTCACTCATTATTGTATCAGCAGATGTGTCTCACCAATGACTAGGAGCGATGAGCATTTTCTGCCCCTAAATCCATTGTCACATAAGCTTGAGGACCAGAATTGATGCTTGAAATTAAGTCAATCCTTTGGTGCATGCTGAAACTATGATTATAAATGCTGACAGGAGGTGCCAAAGACATTGACAGAATGATGGAATCTCACCAAAATTGGCTTTTGAGGGTCAGAGAATGTGAGATGCGCCGGGTGCCCAGAAGTAGAAGCTGGATGAATCACTATCACCACAGTTGTGATGAGGTCCATGCCAGATGAATGAGAACATGTTATCCATTGAGGTTGACATAGTCATAAATGCAGACACATCACAAGAAGCCAGCTGACTGTGATGACCATAGTCAAAGGGGGTCCTTGATGCCAGGATTGATGACAACACCATAGGAAGACACCAATGCAATGCTGATCATGGAATCTTGTGGCAGCTGATTGTGTCAATGGTTGAATGGAGGGGGATAAAATGCTGGCCGATTTTCAATGACTTCAAATCCACATCATATTTCATCAAAACACTCTAGACCCTTGAAACTACAGTACTTTGGGACAATGTACATGAGTGCAAGCTACCTGCATTGACTCAAGGGTCACAGTGTTATGAACCAAAGCCAGGCCCTGGCTGTAGATTGTCCCATTTCACTCAAGAGAGACCTCTCTCACTTTGCATTGCCAACTCCCTTCCATTTTCTGGGCTACCCCTCCTGCAGTACAAGATATTGAGATTGCAAAGGCACTATAACACGACCAGGCACATGTTTTCTAATCGGGTAATCATCGCGTGGCAGCCACATGGTCACCCAGCCACCAAGAACCCGAAACAGCGGCACCAACTCTTAGTAACTGTTGCATAACTTGTCTGACGTCATCAAGGCTCCAATGACATCATAGCTGACTGAGTGACCCCACAGTGACCTCATAGGCTCACTAAGCGCTCCACAGTGACATCATAATGATGTCATCACTCCACAATGATCAGTAATGCACCCAGTAAGCCTGAAACTTGACACAAGCAAGTTTATGCCTCTGTAGTCCTATTGTTACGAACCAAGGCCAAGTCCTGGCCAAGGATTGTCCTATTTTACTCAAGAAAGACCTCTCTCACTTTGCATTGCCGACTCCCTTCCATTTTCCGCACTATCCCTCCTGTGGTACAAGATATCGCTATTGCAAAGGCGCTCTAACACGACCAGGCACCAGTTTCCTAATCGGGTAATCATCGCGTGGCAGCCACATGGCCACCCAGCCACCATGGACCTGAAACAGCGGCACAAACTCTTAGAAACTGTTGCATAAATCATCTGACATCATCAAGGCTCCAATGACATCATGGCTGACTGAGCGACTCCACAGTGACCTCATAGGCTCACTAAGCGCCCCACAGTGACATCATAATGATGTCATCGCTCCACAATGATCAGTAATGCACTCAGTAAGCCTGAAACTTGGCATAAGTGAGTTTATGCCTCTGTAGTCCTATTGGATGGTACCAAAGAGTCTAGAATAGTCCCAGTGCTTTGTAATCGACCCTGTACACTGTATATAAGCCCCAATGAAGCATGGCAGTCGTCAGACTGTCCATTTGTGATACTCTCCACTTCCTGGGTACTCCCCTGCGACTGCTCAGTCTAAAGCCTTCCCTCGCCTTCAAGGTACTCTTCAACGACCGCCTTGTTTAAAGTCCCTCGCTGCACTGGCCTCTACTCTTCGCCTCTGCCTCCTGCAACACGTACCAGTCCCCTATCTGGTATCTTCTAGTCGTTTGGCTCGTCCTCCTGTTCAACGCCGTTTACGCCGCGTACCATCTGTTCCGACCCTGCCCACCTGCTCCTGAGTCCTTAGTGATCAGCAGTACGTGTCTTGACATCTGGACAGTCTCTCATCATTCTTGTATTGACCAGCCAACGCTCAAGTGTCTACTCCCAACTCCCCCACTCTTGTCAATACCTCCCTGCGTCTCCCTTCTCCTCTCCAGCCCACTCCACGCACGCCCTTCGCATCCTCACTGAAGACGTCGACCCGGTCGACACATCCTCACCCCTCAGCCTCTTGTACTCCCCAACGGCTCCCCCATCGTCTCCTACCACTGTCCACCTATCCCAGACAACTTTGTCCCTGTGGCACTCCCCCTCCAGCGCAGAACGAGCAACAGCAAGCGGACCGACCTCCCTTACCTGAAGGCTTCCTGACCGCCCCCTTGCACAGTATTTCGCTTCCATCCGCACCAGTACTTCGTCCTCCCTACCACCAATCGTCGCCAGGAGCAGTGGCGTCCCCTCCACGACTTGAATCATCAAGACTACCTTGGACGCATCCCTACCTCAGACCAGTTAGTCGCGCATTCACAGACACCTTCACCACCGCCTTTCGTGCACGCATCGTCCACACTTTTGCGGTCGAACCCTCCAACACTGCCCTTGCCACCCAGTACAATCTACCCCCTTGGCATCTGTTCCAACGTCGGGATATACGCCCCGGACGCTGACTTCCCCCTTGGACGTATCGCTTACATTTTTAATACGTCATTATTTAGGAAGCTCCTTACCTTACCTGCCATTTACCGTCCTGCTTACGAAGGGTCCTTTTGCCTGTCTATTGTACACGATTTCCTGGACGGACGCCTAGCTTTCGCGTACGGTTATTACACTTCGAAGAGAACAGTAACCGTGTCTCCTTGCGTCACTACTCGACTTATACCGTCGATACCATCCGCTTTAACCCCCAACTACTTCGCTTTTGCTTTACACCTCGTATTCCCCTTAACCCTCTCGAGATAATTGAGAGGTACCAGCTCGAAACCATAGATCTTGCGCACGGTTCTTAAAAAGTAAGAACCACCCTTGTAACGCTTCAATAAAGAGCGAATAAACATTTCTTCTTTGCTTTAACTAAAGTGCCTCGAGAATACGCCTTAGAAGAAGACGAAGAAGAAGACGCTATCACCGACATGTCTTAAACATAAATCATTATCGAACTGGACCTCTGTCGCATTCCCTGTCACCACTTTAACTAACTTACACGACGTACCAGGAGTTGGAACCACCTCCGAGGACTTCCCCACCTTATCGTTAAAGAGTTCCTTGAAGTCTTTGCCTTTGGCAGCTCTTAAGCCACGACGAACACGCACTATACCTTGAAACCCTTAGTCGACTTCTACCACCAGCACGACAACAACTATTATTGGCACCTTTCAAGCGAAGAACACCATCCAGGACAACCAGTTGACTACCAATCCTTACGCACCAGTGAATTAAACCTTTGGACCAGAGTCATTCAACCACGTCATCACATCATTGTCCACTCTTAAGGACAGGGTATCGCCTGTTTTATCTGGCTTGGACATACATCAGTACTACCGTCTCACTGTCAGTTCTACCACCTACGCCTCAACAGAATACAAAG
>JAGFNK010000409.1:0-47531 GCA_025769875.1 Russula earlei
GGCCTCGAGGACGCCGTCCTTCGAAATATCGGAGCCGTCTCAGAACTATCGAATCTTGTGAGAACAAGTTTCGGGCCAAATGGTACGCGATCCTCCCCTTTTTGAAACAACGGAGATGTAGACGATGTATAGGCCGAAATAAGCTTGTCATCAACCACTTGGGTAGGCTCTTCGTAACGTCCGACGCTGCGACCATCATCCGCGAGATCGAAGTCGTACATCCGGCCGCGAAGCTACTCGTGATGGCTTCGCAAGCGCAGGAAACGGAGGTGAGCTCTGCATTGGCCGGCTCTGTCGGACGAACGCCGTGAACCTTTCCGCAGATGGGAGACGCAACCAACACAGTGTTAATATTTGCCGGAGAGCTGCTAAAGAAGGCGGAAAATTTGCTAATTATGGGTCTACACCCCAGTGAGGTGATCAAGGGTTATGAGCTTGCAAGTACAAAGGCATTAGCTGAGCTCGAATGTGCGTCCCATTCTCTTTCAACCTTCCTAACTCCTTAAGTGGCGCACCTCCCACCAGCTTTATCGGTTAGCAGGCTTCCATCACCGTTGACAAAAGCATCTCTCGCCCGCGCCGTCATCCCCGCCATAGCGTCAAAGCAATATGGGTCTGAAGAGACCCTTGCGGAACTTGTCGCGGAGGCTGCTCTCTCAGTCATGCCGGAAAATAACAAGGCATTCAATGTTGATAATGTCCGGGTGGTCAAGATTATGGGAGGTAGTTTGGAAACGAGCAAAGTCGTGCAGGGTATGGTTTTTGGTAAGGAGCCTGAAGGTGCGTAGCTGCCGAGCATCTGCCGCAGCCGCTCTGACCTCTTGAACTCGTCAGGCGACGTGAAAAAGGTCACAAAAGCGAAGGTCGCAGTCTTCACAAACCCTATCGACATCGCGCAGACGGAAACGAAGGGCACTGTCTTGATCAAGAACGCCAAAGACATGTTAAACTTCACCAGGGGAGAAGAGCAACACATGGAGAAAGTGAGTATGGACATTGAGTGCAAAACATGCGGATATCCCTCACTCCCGCACACAGATATTCAAGGAGCTCGCCGACTCGGGCGTGAAAGTGATCATCGCCGGGACAACCGTGGGGGAGCTCGCACTCCACTATCTCAACCGGAATCAAATCCTCGTTCTGAAAGTCCTGTCAAAGTTCGATTTACGGCGTCTATGCCGCGTCGTGCAAGCGACCCCCCCTTGCGCGTCTCGGCGCCCCCACCCCCGAGGAGGCGGGTTACGTCGACGTCTGTGAGACGATCGAAATCGGCGGAGATCGTGTCACAGTACTCCGACAGGAACCGGATGGTGCGGGTGTCAGGACGCGCACGGCGACGATCGTCCTGCGCGGTGCAACGCAGAACCACCTGGACGATCTCGAGCGCGCCGTGGACGACGGGGTCTCTTCATTGAAATCTCTCTTGAAGGATCCCCGCCTCGTGCCTGGTGCGGGGGCCACAGAGCTCGCTCTCGCGCTCCGGGTGGATTCGTACGGCGCTGGCTTGCGTGGACTCGCGCAGCACGCCGTGCGCCGCTTCTCGTCTGCTTTGGAAGCGATCCCACGTACGTTGGCCGAAAATGCCCATGGGGGAGCCGAGGGTAACGAAATCGTCGCACGACTATTGGCCAAACACGACAAGGCTGGCGGCGAGTCATGGGGCGTCGACGTTGAGGTCAGCACTCCAGCTGGAGCCAACCTTTTGAGGGAACTGAAAATTATTTTCAGGCTGAGACAGACGGCACATTAAATGCTACTGAGCACAACATCCTGGACTCGTTGGCGGCAAAGGCATGGGCCATTCGCCTGGCTACTGAAGCCGCGGTTTCGGTTCTGAGCGTGGATAGCATCATTATGAGCCGGCCGGCAGGTGGACCGAAAATCCCACAACAGGCGGGAAATTGGGACGAGGATTGATGCGTAGGTTATATAGTGAGGCATAGGTATCGCCTTTTGGCCGCGTTGGAAGTATTAAAAAAATCCGTACTTCAAGCAGTTGCCAGCCAGCCAAGTGATGCGGAGATGAAGCGTCTTAGCTCGCGCTTATATAATAAACAGGCGGCACGTAAAGTGCCTGCTTTGGTACCACTGTGCACGGGCTGCATGATCTTTGTCGTTTCTGAAGTTCCACCGATACCTTGGAACCTCGAAGAGCTATCTGACTGTGGGCCTTACGAAAGCAGGGTATATGGTGCTCAAAATTTTGTATGTTGTTGGGAGTGTTATTCTACCAGCCAAGTACTTCACCCATGCAGTGCTAGCCGTCGCTGGCGTCGTCACCATCTACATCTTCTCGCAAGGTCGTCAAACAAGAAGGGAGAGAGACCTTCATGGACGTACCATTCTCATCACAGCTGCGTATCATTTCCGCTTTCTCGAATCGCTTTCTGGCTGATACCTCCGCCGCGCCTCAGGGAGCGTTCACGCCGAATGGGTTAACCTTGCTAGACTCCCTCGCGCAGCGTGGCGCACACATCATCGCTCTCACCCCTGAGCCTCCCGATACGGGAGCCCCCGGGACGTTGGTGTCACTCCTCCGCGGCACGACGTCCAACGAGAACATCTACGCGGAGCAGTGCGACCTCGCCTCTCCCGCGTCTATCCGTGTCTTCTGCGAAAACTACCGCAAGTCGGAACAGCGCCTGGACGCGGTCATATTCGCCCACGAGTACGCGCCCGTCGGCAGCATCTTCTCGCGCGAGGGCGCGGCCTTGGAGAACGCGCGACGGGCGGCGTCGTGCGCGACGTTCCTGTTCATCACCTTGCTCCTCCCGCTGCTCCTGACGGCCCCCGTCGAGCGCGACATACGTCTCATCACCCTCGTGAACCCATTTTACGCCGCGGCCGCCTCTGCGCGCGCGTTCTCCCCGTCTCTACGCTCCTCCTCCTCCTCCTCGTCGTCGTCGCTGTTCCTGCGCGAGGGCCGGCGCGCTCTGCGCACGGCGATATTCACGAGACATCTGCAACGCGTGCTGGACGCGCTCAACTCGGGCTCGCAGGTTCCGCGCACCGACGTCAACGCGCGGTCGATACCGGTCGTGAGCGGCGAGGCTCAGCGTTCGAACATCGTCGCGGTGTCCGTGTCGCCCGGGATAAGCCGCACGGACGTGATCGCGCCGCTGCTGGGCGCGGACCCTTCCCGCGGCGGCGTCTCGCGGTGGGGGATGGTGCTGTGAGTGGGCCCGTTCGTTGCTTTGCGGGCTTTCAGGCCCGTGTCGGGAGTTCGTTCGTTGAGACGGGTGTGTGGTCCTCCAGGTACATTCTGTTGAATCCGCTCGTGCGGATCCTCACGAAGAGCCCGGGTTCTGCGTCGCAGTCCACGCTGCACGCGCTCTTCCTCCCAACGCCGTTCAAATCGCTCGCGGTCTCGCCGGACGACGGGCAGAAACGGGCGCCAGAGGAGGTGCTCAAGCCGGGCGCGTTATACGCGGAGTGCGCGGTCGTGTCTGTGCACGTGCCAGCGACGCGCGTGACCACTGAAGGAATGGAAACCGAGACAACAGCATCTACACCCACTTCTGAAATGGGTACGAATACAAATACGAGCGATACCCCGGGCGTTGGTGCTCCACGGCCCGATGACGGGGAGCTTGGCGGGGTTGCGCTGGGTATGCAGGTTTGGGACGACTATGAGCGAGAACTCAAGGTGTGGGAAGCCGCCGAGGCCCCGCATTCAACTGTTGACGACGGGAAGGCTACGAAGAGGGAAGGGAGCCAGGGGTCTTCGATTCCCAGTAACACACGTTGACGGAGCGATGCCATCATACAATTCAGTTGCCCTTTGGACCCACGACGGCTTCTGCGGCCTCGGCTAACATCGCACATCTTGTTCACCTCAAGGGCATCAGTGCCAGGATGCATAACTACAGCGCTCACCATCCGCCTCTCTTCCGGTTAAGGGAGCTCGGACGCCCTTTCGGGAAGCATCGCGCCCTGCGTTCTGCGCCCCGCCCGATGAACGTCCAAAGTCGTCCGGCGGCGCGGCGACACCCGAAAGTGACTTCCCCTTATGACAGCTTTGCATTCGTCCGACGGTCTGAGTTGGAAAAACGGGGCTGGACTGGCTACTCGTCTGGGGGTCTGAGGTGACCCCACGTTTAGATTGGGTTCAAAAGGGCGTGTTTTCGGCAATCGGTGCGGATATCTTGGCGGGGATGGTCGCCTACTCGAATACAAGTCCTCGAACCTGGTCTGTTACACATGATATAAGCTGCTGTTGATCGAAACTATCCACAACCCACCACACCACACCCTTCAGTCGCCTTCTGTCAAAGTGATAGCGATGACTTTTTCCTCTCTCCCACCCAATAATAATTATAATTCCCACCCCCGCATCAATCCTTGCCGCCGTGACGCGTAGCGCCATGGAGCTGCTCGCCGCTCATCCAACTCTCGAATCTACCCTCCAGACTGTTTTTGGAGGACATCGTCGTGTGTGCTCCCATTTGTGCTCTGGTAAGGTGTCCAGTACGTGGAGAGAGAATGCGATTTTTTTTTTTTCCGAGCCGGCGGCAGCCGCCTGCCTTGCTCTATTGACTTTTCGGGAGCTCGTTTGCGCCGCGCCGCCCGGACGCAAAAAAACTGAGGGCGTGATGTCACATTCGATATTCACTCTTGTCCACCTTTCTTTCTCTCCAGCTACAATCTCCATCTACCTCACTCCATCCCAGCTACAATCTCATCTACCCGCAGAGATGATGCAAGCGACCGATTTCATCTCCTTCGTCATAACCGTCGCCGGCCCACTCGCCGTCATCTTCTACTTGCCGGTTTTGATTCCCCGTAATGTCGTCCCCCAAGTTTCGGATGCACTGAACGAGACGTTGGCACTCCTTCCCGATGAACACCTTCCGCGCGCGGATGAGCACCGAGCAACCCAGGCCATGTACGCTACGTGACCGTTGTCCATCCCCACCGTCCATGCGAGCCCCCCTCACACTCGCTGACGCCTCACGTGCACAGCCTCGCCCACGAATTCGCACGCTTGCGCACCACGAGCCATGGCGCTACAGGGCTTCTCAGCCAGGTCTGGATCGCCATACGCGGTACCACCTGCCGGCTCTATGCCTTGTTGTCGAGCATCAGGGCCTTTCAGCGCGAGATGGAGGTGCTTCCCCCTCCCCCGCTCTCCCCTCATTCATCGTCCGACTGACGAGGGGTATTCCCCAGCTGGCGATCGACGGACACCAACTTGCGACTCTCGACAATGCCCAGCGTGCTGTCGGTCCAGCGCAGGCGGTCCCAGGAAACGGTACGCAAGAGACACTTTATGCGGTGTGTTCTGACCTCTCCTCTCCGCCCAGACGTGGCCGCTCCCGTTGCCAACACTGCCGAGCCGGCACCGCCGGCGCCACCTCCCGCGTAGAATCTGATCCGGTCGCACAAGACGGCCATGCCATGCTTCATTTACTGGGCTTTCTGTTGTTTGTTTTCTTGTTATCGTTTATGATATGTATCGTGTTGTACAACATACCCCTCATTATACCACAGTCTAAAGTTTCTTGCCGTGGTGGGGTACCCGGCGCCGAAAGATGTGATGACTAAAAGTGTGACTTTTTTTTGGTAAGTATGATGTCATGGGCCATACAGTGCATTCAGGGCAATTAGCAATTAAAGCCAAAATGAAGATAGATAATCAAAAAATAGCGTTACTCATAACAAAGTATGAATATCTTTCCCTGCCGTACCGATAATATCACCGCACCTTGGCTTTGGTCTATGTTGATCGTCTCCACCTCGTGAAGGTCAAGTTCTTTCGGAATCGCCAATGTCCGCGCGACGCCCTCCATCTCGAACGTTCCGTCGGGTCCGCCACCCCTGCCGATCCCGCTCCGCACAACGTGGCCCTCACCCTCCAGCCGTACCCCGGGAAACGACACGAACCGGAGGCGCTTCTGCCCACGCTCGTATGGCTCCTCGTCCTCCTCGTCGTCCGCCGCGCGAACGTGTTCCAGCCACACCGCGTGCCCAAAGTCGACCGCGAGCAGGGGCCGCTGCCGAGGCGGCGTCTCCGCCGTATCCTCGTCCTCCTCCGCCTGGTCCGACACACAGACAACCTCGAACGGAACGCTCACGTACCACATCCGCATCATCGCGTCGCTCCCGTCCGTCTCCGTGTTCGACGTGCTCAGCGGGACCGTGAAGTAATGTTGCGCGAGCACGTACTTCGTCACGTGTGTATGCGGGTGATGTTGCGCGAGTAGCACCACCGTGCAGCTGAGTCGTGGGATGGAAGGGAGTGTCGGCCACCATTGCCGAACAAAGTGCGCACTCTCTGGGTACCACAGCTGATCACTCCATGGGTTCGGTGGGTTGTTCACGTCAGTTGGCGGTGTGGGATCGTCGACTTGGGGTAGAACGATCGGATGGACCTGGTTGCCTGGGCCCGCAATAAGGATATTTTGGACGATCGGTTGCCGAAAGGGAAGAACATATGACTCGGGTGGCAACACAGGGAATATGAACCCTCGAGATATCGATCGCGTAGGCTTCAGCCTCGTGGTCATCCGTGGTACAAATGAGGGTGATGTATTGGAGACCGTGACGTGTTGCGAAAGCACAGATAGCGGGAAAAAATGCTGACACGCGAAGGTCGCCTCTTCCGAATGGATCACAATTGACCCGTCGCATAAGATACATGACCAGTTTGCCGTATTAGTCTGGAAACCCAATCGATCGGTCTGTCAGACAGAGATCCATGTCATGGCAGTTCACTCACACATTGGATGGCCGTATCTACAAACACATATTCTTCCTTGTTCCAGTCCAATAGCACGTACAGACCGATGCTGTTGAATCGACTTATCCAAACGAATCCTGCTAGTAAGCGTGCTTCTGGATCCAGCAGGAACACATTCATAACGATCCCTAGCGTCTTGAACGATCGCAGGGTGGAGAAAGACGGATTAAGTTGCTCGTCAGAGTCCGACGTCTGTTCTGGGAAGTGGATTTGCATGAGTTCGAATTGCATAACCTTCTCATCATCCCTAGAGAGGCATTCAAAACCGATATAGTCACAAGAAAGTGATTGGGACAAGAATCGGAGACTCACTTTCCCCTCAGGACCTTCGCCATTGTAAAATATACGATTCGTCGTTCAAACTCGACTCGACACTTCCACAGTTCCCATCGTTCTCCAGGGTTCCATTCGGCGATGCCAACATCCCGATGGACGTCCCAGCAAACCACCTTGCCGCTCTTTGTCGCGCAAAGCGTGTAACTTGCGGTGATTGGGGAGAGCCAATCCACCTCTTCGTCTGGAGGCGTCCCGACGACCTTGTACCAGTATTTTGACGTTATTCCCCAACCCGTCGCATCGGAAGACTTTGCAATCCCGTTAAGGGCTTCTTCGCCTTTGGGTACAAACGCGTTCAACGCCGGTCGCGGCGTGCGTGTGAGCCAACCTCGTTCTAGCCGCGCGGCCCGATTCACTACTTCGACGAGTTGATCCGTAGAAAGATCGGAAAGACGCTTGAAACCGTAAAGAGGGAGCGCACGGCATCGCCTCAGTAGACTGACGGCCAACTCCCGATACACAGGGCGGGTGCGGATCGCGTATCGGAGGTGCTTGCACGTCTGCGGGAGGGCCATCATTGTATGACTGGAGCAGTAAAAAAACGGCGACTACGCACTAATTGAAGAGCATAGATGTCTGCGAGGTCGAGATACTGTGCGATGGAGAGCAAGAGATCATACGGAATATTTTGCAGCGACGACATGACGATCGAAAATAATAGAATATGCGTGTTTGGTATACGATTGACCAGGGGGCGTTGTCGTTTATCTGTCTTTAATAAAGAAAAAAAAAATGGAAGAAAATGAAAACGAAAAAGGAATGGAAAGGGGAGGCGGCAAAGTGTGTTGACGAAGGATGGCGACAGGGAGGGAAAGTTGTGCTCACGCGGCCCGGTCTTTGTTACTTCGCCAGTGACACTCCTCTCCGCGAACACGTTTGCCTGAAAGACCGTGGCCTGCAGCCCTCCTCCTTGCATTTTCATGCGCTTTCAAGCTCGCTTTCAACGTTATTTTGTGCCCATCGAAAGGTCTTTACCAATTCTGGCCTTCATCAGAGTGGAGTGATCTGCTAGTGACCGCCACGACCTTTCTGACCATCGGCGCGACCACAAGGTCCAAGTAATTCCAGGGGTGCCCTGTCGACAGCAGAGTCCGTTGACTTCCCCGTCTGCATATCCTCGTAATGGTCCCGTTGCCTTACCCGCGAGGACGGAACCCTTAGAGTAAACTGGCGATTGTATTTCGTCATTGAAATTAAAGAAACGACAGGTAAGAACGCCCAGAATATCCTCCGTTTCCTGCAACTGTTCCTCTGGAACGTCTGATGGATGTTCTTCCCTTGGATTCACTCGGATCACTGTTCGCTGCATTCGTTCCACTTCACGAGTTAACACGTGTAGTCGACTTGTTCTCTTGGGCGGTTAAATCTCGAACTTGAAACACGTCTATTACAAACGGCTGGCCGTTGATCTCCATCTGTTCAAATTTCGTCATTCCAGCTGATGCTTACACCTGCAAGCGTACGGTACTGTAGCACATAGTACTTGCGTATACTATGTTGAATTCTTCAACAACTCCACCAATCGAGGTGGGCGCATAATCCGGTTTCTGTGATGGCCATTGCAATTTATTATAGAATGGGATCTGCCTCCAGCCCTATGTCCAATTGACGTAGTCCGGTATAATGGTCAGAAACCGAGTCTGGCTCTGGCCTTCTTGATTGTTCCTCGGGTGCGAGGAGAACGTTGCGGCGCTGCTAGATCTCATAGATGTGATGCGAACGCGACCCGCGTATATGAGCGGTTTCCGAATTTACAAGCCCACTCACACCAGCGCTATTCTTCCCCAACATCACTTGTGCTACGAGGGTGGTCGTAAGTTGGTCGTAAGGGATTGATCGGGGTCTCATGCTGGTGTGCTCGGTGTGAAGGGGTTATTGGATTAGCTACACCATAGAACCTTGTGCTGCATTTGCCACACACAAGTCCGTGGTAGAGAAATAACAGAATAACTGTCTATCACCATGGAAGAAGGGCGGAACAGATATCCAATGCCCCATGGCCCTAACAAACTTGGAAGGGCAAATAGATTGATGCCTTTCCAGGATGAGTTCCGACGTACGTACAACTAAAAGGTGCAGTTGAGATCGTTGGAAACGGAGCAATACAGCCGATCATGTGTTTATCATCGAGGCTCGATATTATTGCACGCATTGATATCTGATACGGTCACAAAGAGGTCCCCGAAGCACGGGTGTTCGCTACGTTAATGGGACAGCATTGGTCATTGGCACCGGCTTCCAATCTCCTGGAAGCAATAAAGCAGTATCACGAGTTACGGCCAAAAGGGAAATGCGTGTGAAGACACTAAGAAATGCAATGCGAGTTGGTCGACGATTTCAAGGAAGAGCCTGAGAAAGAAAAGATTTCAGTATTCGTTGTGTACGAGTGTGATCAAGCAATTGATCGTCCACGGTGTGGGGTCGATAGAATTGAAAGAGCAGGGGAGGCCATCGAACACGGAAGTGAGTGTACGACGGGCGGCAATTGTTGTGCGATTACGATGGAGGTTACGTCAAGTTCCTTTCTCGAATGATGGCGTGTTTTCTGGGGGTAGCGAATGGTGACGACACACAACGCGCGATCCGACCCGAGGACTTTAGAGACGGCTGCACAGAACGCTAGGGTGTTGTTGATAATAAGAACAAGAGGGAGTGTCAAACCACGGGTGAAAATGTCAAAATACAGGGTCGGGTGCGGGTAACGTCGGAACAACCGTCGTTTAATTTCAACACCGTTTTTTTTTTTTTTTTTTTTTTTTTCACTCGAACCCTCACAACGTTCACTACACCCGCTTCGCCTATAAATACCCCGGATTCGCCTGATCTTTCTCGACCCACATTCATCGAGGCACCGTCCTACCCGTGTATGTACTCAAACCAACTGGGAAGCACCCACAACCCTCACAGAGGCTTTAAACACACGGCTGCCCCATCCCTCTCTTCTCATTGAGTTGATTTAAAACCCCATGGCTCCTAACACTACTCCTTCCTCTGGAAACGCGAGTCCTACTGCATCCGTTCTCGACATGCCCCTCGTTTCCCCTGTTCACCCCACTGCAGCTCGCCGACCGACTGACGCGATCACCGTTCAAGGCGAGAATACCATCTACACGGATGAGTATATCACGTCCAAGTTCCACAACCGTGGTGCAGACGTCGTCACTCAGGAAGGCGGTCGATATGTGATTAAACCGACCGTCACCCCATTCGAGTTCAGGACACAGCGCAAGGTCCCAAGGACTGGGCATGTGGTTTCACGGCCATGTCACTCGGTTTAATATTGACGCCATCCTTTAGCTTGATGCTCATTGGCATGGGGGGCAACAACGGCACCACACTAGTCGCGACCATCCTTGCTAACCGTCACAACATTGCGTGGCATACCAAATCCACTATTCAACAGCCCAACTATATTGGCTCGCTTCTTCGCGCTAGCACAATTCGCCTCGGCCTTGATGCGACTGGAAGGGATGTTTACGCGCCTCTCTCCGATCTTCTGCCGATGGTCCACCCCAATGATCTCGTGCTAGGTGGTTGGGACATCTCTGGCCTTCCCCTCGACGCTGCGATGAAGCGTGCGGCCGTTCTCGAGTGGGACCTCCAACGCCAAGTCGCTCCTTACATGAAGCAGCTTGGGGCACCTCTGCCTTCCATCTATTACCCAGACTATATCGCCGCCAATCAAGAGGAGCGTGCCGATAACGTTATCCCTGGCACCGACAAGGGTGCCCATCTTGAGCAAATCCGCAAAGATATTCGCGACTTCAAGGCTGCTAATAACCTTGACCAGGTCATCGTTTTCTGGACTGCAAATACCGAGCGATACAGCGAGATCATTCCTGGCGTTAATGATACTGCCGAGGCGATTCTTGCATCGATCAAACATTCACACGAGGAGGTCGCACCCAGCACTGTCTTCGCCGTCGCCTCCATCCTAGAAGGTGCTCCTTTCATCAACGGCGCACCCCAGAACACTTTCGTCCCTGGTGTCGTCGAACTCGCAGAGCAGCACAAGTCGTTTATTGGTGGTGACGACCTCAAGTCGGGTCAGACGAAGCTCAAGAGCGTCCTGGCGGAGTTCCTCGTGAATGCTGGGATCAAGCCACTCTCCATCGCTAGCTACAATCATCTTGGCAACAACGACGGGCACAATCTTAGCTCCCAGCGTCAGTTCCGTAGCAAGGAGATCTCGAAGAGCAGCGTTGTCGATGACATGGTCGCGGCTAATCACCTGCTATATAAGACCAAGGCCGAGGTTGAGGCTCAGCAAGGTACGATCTATCAAATTTCCTTCGGTTAGATTACGTGCTCATATACCGGTTCCAGGCGGTTCTACCGGCAAAAATGATAAAGACCTCAAGGGTGAGCACCCCGACCACGTTGTCGTCATCAAATATGTGCCTGCTGTCGGGGACTCGAAGCGTGCCATCGATGAGTATTACTCGGAGATTATGGGCGGTGGCCGGTCTACCATCAATATCTTTAACGAATGCGAGGACTCGCTGCTTGCCACGCCGCTCATTCTTGATCTGACTATCCTGGCTGAGCTGCTCACGCGCATCAACTACCGTGAACTCTCCGATGTCGCGGATGGCGAGTTCAAACCGTTGTATCCCGTGCTCAGTTTACTCTCGTACATGTTGAAGGCTCCGCTCGTCAAGCCTGGTGTGTACATCCTTTGTTTTCTTGCACGTCGGATATTTAACAAACGGCTATGAGCAGGCACGGACGTTGTGAACTCACTCTCGCGCCAACGTAACGCACTCGAGACGTTCCTTAAAGCGTGCATCGGTCTTGAAGGCAGCTCTGATTTGCTGTTAGAGACCCGTATCTGGTAAATGGGGGCGTGGAGATTGGATTGTGATATCACATTGTTTTTGCCTCGGATGCCGTGAATTGTCACGAAGATTGGGTTCTCAACAACCCAATGAAATGAATAGATTTGTTGTGTTATCACTCGTCACGTGAATTGTGACGGACGCGTTATGATGGTTCGAGAGCTTATTAAGCTTATCTCCAAAGGGATGCCGTGAATTGATGGCAGCGAAATATGCTCACACGAGTAGCACTCGGCTTGCCTTTGTCTCGTCTCTCATGGCACCACCACATATAGTCTCTTGGGCAGGCAATGAACCTCCCCTCTCACCGCTTTCAACAGCTACCGCATCGGTCGTCTCAATCGACTCCATCACCTCCGACACATCCTTGACTATTCCCGAGTCCTCTCATCCCACCTTGTCTCAGGTCAAGTCCATAAACGTCCCCACCATCCTAGGATACAGGGGGGAATCCGGTGTGCAGCCCGCACGGGGTGACCCTTTCACACGTCATGACAAATATTACTTCAAGGATGGAAATATTACTTTTTTGGTGAGTTCACGTCAGGTCGTGCATCGCTTAGCTTATGGTTCCATACAAGGTTGATGGCACCCTCTACTGTGTCCACAGATATTTCTTCGGTCGAGACTCGACTTACTTCTCCACCAGACTCGACCACCTCGGCATTCGCGAGCACGAAGCCCTGTCCATCATCGTATCGTTAGCGGACGTAGAACGCAAGGATTTCGAGGCATTCCTTTCCGTCTTATATCCAGAGTAGGTCGGAAATCGGACTGCTCCCTCCATCGTCGTATTCTTATCGAGGTGTGCGCATCCGCCAGTGATTTCGAAGAGCATGGCCTCTCGTATGAACAGTGGAAGTCTGTACTCCACCTTTCTACGCGCTGGGGTTTCGCTTCGATCCGCAAGCTGGCCTTGAGGACCATCAACCCCCCAACGCCGTTTGACCAGCTCCTGCTCGCCCGCTCCTACTCAATAGACGACTGGGTACTGCCTGCCTTGGCTGCGCTGTGTGAGAGGACGGTGCCACTGAGCCTCAACGAGGCACGTCTGATGAGCGTCGAAGACGTTGTGCTGGTCACCACCGTACGGGAAGACATCCGCCACCACGCGCTTCAAGTCGACCCGGACGAGATCCCGCACTGCATAGTGGCCGTGCAAGCTGGGATGCACGCCGTAGCCGCCGGTTCAAGCGCTTTCACACCTCCGGATGGCGGCGCAAAGAGCGAAACGCCCACGAGCCCATCGACTTCTGATGGAAGGGAACGGAGCGCCCGCTCGACGACCGCCGAAGCAAACGACGTGGGCGCCGGTGAAGAGGAGGGCGACGCAAAGATGGGGGTGGCACTGTCACCCGTGGATGTGAGACGGGCGCGTGGAAAGGGAGACGACACAGGCGGCGTCGTTCTCCCTGCCAGTCTGGGTGCAGGTGCGGTTCGGTCTACCGAAAAGTCATCCAGGCCGACCTCGGCTTGGGGGAAAATCCTCGTCGTGCCGTCCCCGACGCTCTGTCACGCGCCCTGCTCTCCGGCTTGGGGCTACAATCCAGCCGAACCGATGGGGCATCACGACCCCTCGAGGTGGCGCAATCTCGGCGCGAAGTTGGCGCGCAGTCCTAGTCCGGCACCCGTCGCAGCTGCGCGCTTTGGAGATAACGCTCCACAGTGGGGTCCCTTTGGTGGGAGCGCCTGACGGATCGGAACCTATCCTGGGCGGTCACGCATTGTCATGAAGTCGCAAATGAAGTTTGATGTATCGTTGGTTGCCATCTGGCAGTGTAAGCTAGATCACTCGAGTGTTGGGACATCTATCTCCTCGTCTTGTAAATTTCAGTCATAGTGTACATTGAGTCAACATCTGATCGAAAATTTCCGTGTACGGATAAGCGCTATGCGCGTGCGCTGCCGTCGTCGAGTGGGACGTCCATAATGGCGTCGGTGCATGTGCTTCACATGTGGCTGGTGGTGCAGCATATGATCCCTGCTGCCACCGCCTTCAGCGTCATTGTTGACGTTGTGATCGTTGCTGTGACCATCGTCTGGCCATCCATTCCGTTGTGTGGATTACGCATGCGTGTCCTTTTGTCTTTTCCTAAGAATCAAGTCCGTGTTTGTGGCCAGCGTGAGGGAAAACGGCACCTGGCTGCAGAACCCGCGGATGTCTGATGTAAAGGGACGGGGCATTAACGCACAGCCTGTTAATGTTGATCCGAAATCACCGTGGTGGAAAGCTTTAGCCCTGAATCGTAGTTACACGCGGGACGAGAAGATAGTCGAGATGGAGCGGAGGACCTATTTTTTCCGGCAAGCGCGCTGACCAGTCATGACTGATCGAACGGGGTGGTTCTTGAGGTGTAAACAACAACCATGTTCGACAAGTCAGGGCTGCTGACACGAGTCCGCCGCCACCGAACGCAAAGGGACCGAACGGCCGGGCCCATGCTCATTGCTCACGTTGCGAGTCCAGTACGAGCTCGCGCCTCGAAACGGGCTTTTCAGAGGAGATGTTTGTGCCACCCCCCCCCCCCCATCCGCGTGAAAGAGGGGGAACCGATCGCTCTCCGTTCGAATTATGCAAGTCGTTTTTTTTTTTTTTTGCGAACGATGCTCGGTGACGGCGATCTCGCCGATGACGGTCAGAGCGCCGTTCAGTCAGCAGGCTGTCGTACGACCTCGCGACCCCCCATCACCGTCCCACTCCCGACGGCCGCGAGGTGGGTGCCGCCGTACGAGGGACGGGCGCGAGCGCCACCACCTTCGCGTCGACTGTCTGCCTGCGCGCGCGCGCGATGGCTGAGCTGACGTCGGGGGGTTCGTGCGCGGCATCCGCCCTTGCGAAACGCTTCCTTCGTGTCATCACGCTCTGCGCCGTGTGTTGTCTCTCGAGGTCACCTCCCTGGTCTTTGTCTTTCATTTTTGGGGTGGTCTTCCCTTCCGTGCGTGCGGCCGTGCAAAAGGTCATTGATCGTGACTCGTTGCTTGTGGACCGTTCTCGTGTTGCTTCTCGTCTTTTCCCGTCGTTTTGTCGCGCGTCGGGCTGACGGGAAGTGCCGAGGTCAGGTGCTGTCGAACGTGTTGCTAACTTGCTCTTGAAGGAGACAACGGCTGTCATTCCCGAACGAGGACACGAGCTCATTCGTTCAGGCAGGAGGACACGAGCTCAAAGCAAATTTGAGATCTGAATCTCGTGCTTGGGGGCGGTAACTTCCGAAATGTGCTCCTTAGTATGGTATTCTTGGAATGCTTCTGAGTTTGAAGTGAGCTAGACTTGGACATTGGATACGGGCCTGGGAGTCTAATATGAGAGCTAGAACAGATAAGGATGTTAAGGTACCATTTTTGAATTTCACCGATCATGTTCGGATTCATACAAGTCAGTGGGCGATCGTATCGGGACCTCGGCAGTGGGGTCACCCCCAGCCAAAATATTACTCGAAGACCACTCGATGGACTTCCAGTTTTCTTTGCTAGAATGACATTAATGGCACTCAATAGTATAAGTACAAAGTTTTGAATGGAGCTGTTCGAGCAGATATAGGGAAAATTGAAATCACCGAGATGGTGATGCCAAGTTCCTGATCACTCCTGATCAGTCCGGTGCCCAATCCTCTATAAAACGGCCATTGCCATATTGCTTTCCAGTCACCGGCTATCTGACTCGATAAATCCGGGAGTGGGACTCCAATATAAAAGGGCATTCCTTCTGTTGCTGGCCCGCCGGCACCCGTCCCCCGTTCTGCTCTCAAAGTACTAATATCTTTTCCCCTCTTCTCATGCCTCTGGAGGTTCATCCTTGTTTAGGTGGTGATATATGCTCCATCATTGAACTAACATCCCCTCAAATCCTTGAACCTTTAAGAGTGCACTCTGATCACGACGAGAGAACCCAGTTACGAATTTCTCTGATATCATCAATCTGGACACTCGTGCACCTATCATCAATATCATACACCGCGAGAGATATCATACTGGCCACTCGTGCACCTATGACCAATATCATAAACCACAAGAGATATCATACTGGACACTCTCGTGCACCTATAATCAATATCATACATCCCATATCCTCTCGTGGCTATTCACAGGGTCAAACACAGCTCAAATCACATGACTGAGAACTGAAAACGTGACGTGCAAGGCATAGACATCACAAATCACATTAGGGATCTATCTCATTCATTCGGCAAAGTCATCCCACATGTCCGTGGGAATAATAGGATCAAGCTCACGCACGGTTACACCTCAGCGCAATCATATACAGCACTACTTCCACTTTTCAGTAGCCCATCTTAGGCCCAAAGATGCGCTTCCTTGATATCTTCAGTCTCATACTTGCCATCCTCGGGACTTATGGCATCGTTATTGCGCTTCGATTTCTCCTTCCTCAAAATTACCTTCCTGTTGTTTCAACGGCGCTGAACGAAGCAGAGATACTTCTCAACCACTCGGTGGCCAACAATGTTATTCTCAATGGGAGCGATCACAGGAATGATTTGGCAATGTATGAAGATGTTTGATAAATTTCCAATGCCTCGCTGACTGAGACAGTCTTCACAACGAATATTTACGGATGCGTACGGAGAGCCATCGATCTCCTGGTTTTTTCCCACAGCTTCGGCTTACTTTCCTGTGCGGCCTGACTTACAGGCTGTATGATCTCTCTTCTCGAATTGGTGGTTTTCAGCGGGAGGTCGAGGTTCGCCAGTTCGCCTTGTGATCTATGCACTTAATGACAAGGGTTTCGCAGCTGGCGGTCGGCGAACGACAATTTATATCCCTGACCACTGCACAGAGTGGGACTACCACCGCATTGCCTGCTTCCGCAACCAGTAAGCAACCAGACTTCCAGGCAGTAGATCGATGGACATTCACATCTTTGTTTGTTTCAGTCATGTCCGTTCCCACACTTGTCATCGCTGCACCTGCCACGGTTTAGGGTCCAATTAACCCTTAGATCCTATGTCGCATCTCGCATCCAACAGCACGTCACGAACAGCGCTACTGGTGCTCCCTTTGTTTCTTGGTTATTCGTTGTTACTTGCTCTCTGTATGATTACCATGCAGTGTATTTTCTTGGAAAATCGTTTCCTAGTTGTCTTGCATCTCAATGATCAAGTGACTCATCCGCGCGGATGCTTCCCGAGATCATTGTTTTATACATGGCGTGGTTGTTGTAGGCAGGCTAATTAAGCGTCTCGGGATGACTTTTTAAGAGCTTTTACAAACTCCCCACGGTAGCGCGTAAAGGTCATGAAACCCATGAGCAAAAAACGTCGTCATACCTGTCGCAGGGCCACGGGCCACGGGTTGATAGGTTGCGTGCACTAATGTACAACACGATTCGTTCGTTTGACTACACATAAATTTGCATTCGGAACGAGAGACTGTACGTTTCGCGATGAGATGCCTGGGTGCATGAACAAAGAGAAACTTGGTCCAAACAAGCAGGATCAGACGGGTCACTCGTAACAACAAATAAACGTCTTCCCCCGTCGCACCGACAATATCACCCGCGCCCTGGCTCAGGTCCACGTTGATCGTCTCCACCTCGTGAAGGTCCAGCTCCTCCGGAATCGCCAGCGTCCGCACCGTGCCCTCCATCTCAAACGTCCCATCGGGACCACCACCTCCGCCGATTCCGCTCCGCGCAGCGTGGCCCTCACCCTCCAGCAGCCGCACGTCGGGAAAAGACGCGAACCGGAGGGGCTTCTGCCCGCGGTCGCACGGCTCCTCTTCCTCGTCGTCGTCCGCCGCGCGAAACGTGTTCCAGCCACACCGCGTGCCCAAAGTCGACCGCGAGCAGGGCCCGCTGCCGAGGCGGACGGACTCTACCCCGTCCTCCTCCGACACACAGACGGCCTCGAACGGAACGCTCACGTACCACATCCGCATCGTCGCGTCACTCGCGTCCGTCTCGGCGTTCGACGCGCTCAGCGGGACCGAGAAGCAATGTTGCGCGAGCACGTACTTCGTCACGTGTGTATGCGGGTGATGTTGCGCGAGAAGCACCACCGTGCAGCTGAGTCGTAGGATGGAAGGGAGTGTCGGCCACCATTGCCGAATAAAGTGCGCGCTCTCTGGGTACCACAGCTGATCACTCCATGGATTCGGGGGGTTGTTCACGTCAGTTGGCGGTGTGGGATCTTGGACCTGGGGTAGGACAATGGGATGAACCTGGTTGCCTGGGCCCGCAATAAGGACGATCGGTTGCCGAAAGGGAAGAACATATGACTCGGGTGGCAATACAAGGAATATGAACCCTCGAGATATCGATCGCGTAGGCTTCAGCCTCGTGGTCATCCGTCGTACAAATGAGGGTGATGTATTGGAGGCCGTGACGTGTTGCGAAAGCACAGATAGTGGGAAAAAATGCTGACACGCGAAGGTCGCCTCTTCCGAATGGATCACAATTGAACCATCGCACAGGATAGATGACCAGTTCGCCGTATTAGTCTGTGAAACGCAATCGGGTCGGTCTGTCAGGCCCAGATCCATGGCAGTTCACTCACACTTTGGATGGCCGTATCTACAAACACATATTCTTCCTTGTTCCAGTCTAATAGCACGTACAGACCGATGCTATTGGAATGACTTATTCACACGAATCCTGCTAGCAAGCGTGCTTCTGGATCCAGCAGGAACACATTCATAATGATCCCTAGCATCTTGAACGATCGCAGTATGGAGAAAGACGGATTAAGTTGCTGGTCAGAGTCAGATGAGTGTTGGAAAGTGGATTTGCATGAGTTCGAAATGCATAACCTTCTCATCATCCCTAGAGAGAGGCATTCAAAAAACGATCCAAGGCATCACAAGACCACTAAAGAAAGCGAATGAGACAAGAATCGAAGACTCACCTCCCCCTCAGGACCTTCGCCATTGTAAAATATGCGATTCGTCGTTCAAACTCGACTCGACACTTCCACAGTTCCCATCGTTCTCCATGGTTCCATTCGGCGATGCCAACATCCCGATGGACGTCCCAACAGAATACCTTGCCGCTCTTCGTCGCGAAAAGCAAGCAATCTGCCGTAAGTGGGGAGAGCCAATCCACCTCTTCGTCTGGAGGCGTCCCGACGACCTTGTACCAGGATTTTGACTTTATTCCCGAGTCGATGGGCTGAATCGTCCCGTCCAAGGTTTCGGGTTTCTCGCCTTCGGATGCAAACGCGTTCACGGCGGGTCGCGGTGTGCGTGTGAGCCAGCCTCGCTCTAGCTGCGTCGCACGATTCACCACCTGGACGAGCTCACATTCCACAGACAATGCGGCAAGACGCCGGAATCCGAAAAGCGGGAGCGGACGGCAGCGCCGAAGGAGGCCGGCCGCCAACTCCCGATATATCAAGCGACTGCGGATCGCGTAGCGTAGATGCTTGCATGTCTGCGGAAAAGGCAGCTATCGATTTGAACATTACAAATCTATGATGCGAAAACGATAATCACGCATTAGTTGAAGGGCATAGATATCGGCGAGGTCGAGATGTCGTGCGATGGAACGGAGGAGATCACGGGACAAATGTTGCAGTGAGGGCACGGACATGCTTGTGTTTGGAGATTATCGTGAAGGAGTGAAGGGCTCACACGGACAGCCACGGACTGATCACCTATCTCACTAGGTAGTCCACTATGAGCGCCTTAAACGCTTTCAGGGATATTTGTGCCCATCAATAGGTGTATGCGGAAAGCATTAGACTGTGGTCTATGACTCCAACTCCGCCTCATGATGACTGACAAGTGAGGACCCTGGTCACGTATTGAAACCATGTGATTGGGCAATGTACATTCAAAGTCAAATTTCAAAGCCATCTGAGGAGCGACGGGCAGTCAATAACGCGATCCCGCTGGCGTAACTGGGGGATATCGGTCGACGCGGCCAACTCTCCGACGCCTCTCCTGCCTGTCCCCAACTGTGTGCGCTCAACTACGGCTTTGCCTTCACTCCCGATGTGACCGTCTCATTTTTGCGTCCCGTCTTCCGTCGTTTCGTGGTTCGGTGAGCGAGCTGGACCCGATATCCCGAGTCTTGGGAAGTGACGAGGTCAATGCCTCATTCCGCGTCAACGCACATTGCCTCATACGGACGTGGGACGTCTGCGTCGTACGCGCACGTTTCGATGAGCACTTCCATCGTCGCGGCTCCGTCGGACCGCACGCACGTTTCCGGCTTTGTCGTGCTCTAGCGGTGTGTGGGCAGCACGGTGCGGGATCATCCCAGAATCGCCTGCGGTGTGCTTGGCTTGCATCGGGGCCGTGGAAAGGAGGCGGTACGCATCAGGGGATGGATGCAGCAGCGTTATAACCCGATTAGGAGGGTCGCACCACCTGTGCCGTCAGTAGGTGAAATGAAAGAGATCCGTCTGCGTGATGATAGACATTAAGACGGCGTGTCGGGTCCCATCCCATGTCGGATGGGACAGCACGCACGAAGTAAGGTGTTATCCGTGTGGGCGGGTAATGCAATGTTCCGTCGCCCCTGCCCAGATCGGTGGTAAAACAAATCCCCAGACCTTCCATCTGTCCAGTTAGGGCGGACGAAACACAACGCCTTTCGTAAAATCCGACTAGGGTTTATCTGAAATCCGATTCGTTGGCGTCTTTTTCAGTGGCGTCAGAGTGGCCAGGAAACCCTAATACAAAACAGACGCCGAACGGGTCCTAGGAGAGAGAAATAGGGCAGAATGAGGGGTTCACCAACGGTTTTCGAATCATGTTCAGTAGATAACCACTTCGTCGTATGTGACCGATGGTGGGTCTCTCGCTACCATAAAACAGCGCGAGAATTGAGGTTAATGATTGAGGCATATAAAATGGACTGGATAGGGTATAACTTTTCGCACGAAGCCAGGACTATGGATACAGAGACGTGTTCAATTGCCCTGCTGATGCTGATGGATTGCTGGCGTGGAGACAGGCTCCGGGTCGGGGGTATATCAATAAGGAGGTAGAGGCGAGCATAGGATAATATTGATCAAACTCTGTTTCGTGATGGTACCGCCACGAGTGGTCACTTGACAAGCAAAGCACAGGACAGGAGAGAACCGAATGGCGCAGCTGGGAATGGCACGTGCTGGAGTGTTTCTTAATATGTAATGATTTACTCGGAACAGTCTCTGGGTTCGAATAGATGTTGACTTACATTTGTTAACGAAGAGAGATCCGGGATACAAACAAGCAGGGGCAGATGGGTTACTCGTAACACAAGATAAACATCTTCCCCTGTCGCACCGATAATATCACTACACCCTGGCTCTGGTCCATGTTGATCGCATCCACCTCGTGAAGGTCCAGCTCCTCTGGAATCGCCAACGTCCGCACCGTGCCCTCCATCTCAAACGTTCCATCGGGACCACCACCTCCGCCGATCTCGCTCCGCACCGTGTGGCCCTCACCCTCTAGCCGCACACCGGGAAACGACACGAACCGGAGACGCATCTGCCCGCGCGCGGATGGCTCCTCTTCCTCCTCCTCGTCCGCTCTCCGTACATGTTCCAGCCACACCGCGTGCCCAAAGTCGACCGCGAGTAGAGGGTGCTGTCGTGGAGGGGCCTCGGTCGTGAGGTCGTCCTCCGTCACCTGGTCCGACACACAGACAACCTCGAACGGAGCGCTCACATACCACATCCGCATCGTCGCGTCGCTCCCATCCGACTCGGCGCTCGACGTGATCAGTGGCACCGAGAAATAATGTTGCGCCAGCACGTACTTCGTCACGGGTGTCAGCAGGTGGTGTGTGAGAAGCATCACCGAGCAGCTGAGGTGTGGAATAGAGGGCAGCGTCGGCCACCATTGCCGCACAAAGTAGGCACTCTCTGGGTACCACGAGTGATAACTCCATGGATTTGGAGGGTGATTCACGTCAGTAGGCGATGCGATGACCGGATGAACCAGGTTGCTTGGTACCGGAATAAAGGCATTATGGACAATCGGTAGGCGGAAGGGAGGGACGCATGACTCGGGTGGCAACACAGGGAATATGAAACCTCGAGATATCGATCGCGTAGGCCTCAGTCGCGTGGTCATCCGTGGTACAAATGAGGGTGATGGATTCGATACGGTGACGTGTTGCGAAAGCACAGATAGGGGAAAAAAAATGTTGACACGCGAAGGTCGCCTCTTCCGAATGGATCACAATTGAACCATCGCACAGGATACATGCCCACTTTGAGGTATCAGTCTGTGAAATGCGACCGATGAAGATTGTCAGACCGAAATCTATATCACAAGGCAGTCCACTCACACACGGGATGGCCGTATCTACAAACACATATTCTTCCTTGTTCCAGTCTAATAGCACATACAGACCGATGCTGTTGAATCGACTTATCCACACAAATCCTGCTAGCAAGCGTGCTTCTGGATCTAGTGTGAACACATTCATAACGACACCTAGCGTCTTGAACGATCGCAGGGTGGAGAAGGACGGATTAAGTTGCTCGTCTGAGTCAGATGTCTGCTCTGGGAAGTGGATTTGCATGAGTTCGAACTGCATAACCTTCTCATCATCCCTAGAACGAAGCATTTCAAACTGAGATAAGACATCACAAGACCACTAATGAAAATGAATGAAGATTCACCTCCCACTCAGGGCCTTCGCCATCGTAAAATATACGATTCGGCGTTCAAGCTCGACTCGACACTTCCACAACTCCCATGGTTCTCCATGGCTCCATTCGGCGATGCCCACGTCCCGATGTACGTCCCAGCAGACCACCTTGCCGCTCTTCGTCGCGCAAATCGTGTAACCTGCCGTGATTGGGGAAAGCCAATCTACCTCTTCGTCTGGAGGCGTCCTGGCGATCTTGTGCCAGTATTTACCCCTCGCATCGGAAGACTTTGCAATCCCGTCAATGGTTTCTTCGCCTTTGGGTACAAACGCGTTCAACGCCGGTCGCGGCGTGCGTGTGACCCAACCTCGTTCTAGCCGCGCGGCCTGATTCACTACTTCGACAAGTTGATCCGTAGAAAGATCGGAAATTTGATTGAAACCGTAAAGAGGGAGCGCACGGCATCGCCTAAGTAGGCTGGCCGCCAACTCCCGATATACCGGGCGGGTGCGGAGCGCGTATCGGAGGTACTTGCATGTCTGCGGGAGGGCATTGTTGGGGACTGTGCATGACTGGAGTGATGAAAAAACGACGATTGCGCACTGATTGAAGAGCATAGATTTCTGCGAGGTCGAGATGCTGTGCGATGGAGAGCAAGAGGTCATACGGTACATTTTGTAGCGAGGGAACTGACATGATTGTCGAACGTGGATCTTGGGTACGTGAAGCTGTGAAGTGACACTGTGGCCGATTTCAGACCTTGAGAATGAAGGACGGAAGAAAGGGGAATGGGTGGTAGAGAGACAGCGGAGGGTTTACGGACAGCCACCGACTGCAGGGCACACACTGTTTGGCCCACTACGAGCGCCTTGAACACTTTCAGATATGTGTACCCATCTGTCGTCCTTGTCCCGTGTGATGATGAGGCATGAGAGGGGTTGCTCAAAGTCGATTCCAGTCCTCTATAAGCGTGGTCGGACATCCAAACGAGGTCGGGCCCTATTCTTGCGTTAGATTGAGAAAGAGTAGCAGCACAACTCTCTGCACCGCAACAAGGCGGCATGCCAGGGGAAGGCCTGTACCACAGTTGGCAAGGCTTAGGGCGCTACTCTCACAACTGTAGAAGGATTGGACATGCGTGGATCTGTATCTGTTCCCTCCTCTCATGACGACTAAGACATTGTCTCCTCCAGAAGTTGGCGGGCATATCGTCCCTTTAACTTCACCCTCAATACTCCAGAGGACGTCACCAGCTACCCAGGAGGCCCCTTACCCCACCGTCGAGTCTCGGATTGAGGGACAGAATTTCTTGGCGAATGAGCCAAGTGATGGTGGTGCTGGTGATGGTGGATCAACATCTGCGAGCGTGAACGATGCAGCCGTGCGACACAGCAAATACTTCTTCGATGATGGAAATGTCACTTTTCTGGTGCGTGGTCTTGATGGTGGTGTGCGCACTAGATTCATTGCTTAGATGACATGCAGGTTGACGGCACACTCTTCTGCGTCCACCGATATCTCTTCTCTCGAGGCTCGGAACACTTCTCTGCCCAATTTGCCCAGTTCGAAGCCAGTGACTATGAAGCCCTCCCTCCGACCATATCACTTGACGACGTTAAATGTAAAGACTTCGAGGCCTTCCTGTTTGTCCTATATTCCGAGTAAGTGTTCTGATCCACTGTTCATCAGATTGTGTATCAACGCGTTTATGCATACAGAAATTTCGGAGTGGTAGATCTCTCATACGAACAGTGGAAATCTGTACTCCACCTCTCCACCCTTTGGGCCTTTCCTTCGCTCCGCAAGTGGGCCTTGAGTTATATGATGCCACCAACACCACATGATCAGCTCTTGCATGCGCGTGCATATTCTGTCAGAGATTGGGTGGTCCCTGCTTTGTCGGCGCTGTGCCGACGGAGAGCGCCTCTTAGCCTGGACGAGGCAAGCCAGATGGATATTAAGGACGTAGTACTGGTGAACACTGTGCGGGAAGATATCCGCCATCCTGCGCTTCAAGTTGACGTAGACGAGATCCCACTCCGCGTTGAAGCTGCGCAGGCAAGGTTGCATGCCGATGCAGCTGAGGGTGTTGCTGTCCCTCCAGCCATCCTGCAGAGAGGTGCCGTCGGACAGTCGCCATTACCCGTGGTCCTGAAACAAGCTTCAAAGAAAGAAGACGATAGTGAACATGGTGTGAGTGTTGACTCCGTCTTCCGTTTGCGATTTCTGAACCGCTATAAGGAGGAACCCTATACCCTCCCGCTGCCGGAAGTTAACAGGCCAGAACCGAGCGACAAGTCTCGTGGCCCTGATGGAAGACAATCACCAACCATGATGTACCTGCTCGGTAGCCCTCGATGGGCATCTGTTGATCGCAATAGCGCCGGTAGCGGATTCCAGATAGGCCAGTTTTCGACGTCGGCAATGAAGATGTCGAGCGAAGAACGTTTTCTCACCTCCTCCAGACGTTTAACGTCTGTCGGTGGCGTTTCACTCGGTAACAGCCTCCTTGCGATTGCAAGGCCAAATAGCCCAAACGATACTGTACATGACCGTACGCCTAGCAAACACAATGCTGACGAACCAGACCGCGCAACGATCGTTGGAAGGGCTAGTCCCATAGGTCTGGCTTCTAATGATGGTTTCCACAAGGAGTTTGTTACCCCACTAAAAGCGTCTGCGAATCGTTGGGTAGCGGCTAGCACACGTCGCAATGGTTTGGGCCTTTACGGCGAGCAGAAGGTCAGGGGATTGCTGAATAAGCTCACTATGGTGCGCTTTGACTCCATCTCAGACCAAATCATCACATGGGCGAACAAGTCGGAGAGGGAGAAGGACGGACGAACGTTGAGGCAAGTCATCAACCTCGTTTTCGAGGCGGTCATCGATAATGCGACCCTTCCTGAGTTATACGCTCGCCTGTGCCGCAAGATGATGGAACAAATTAGTCACACCATACAAGACGACGGAATTGGGAATGCTGCGGGCGAGCCATTCGCTGGTGGCCAACTGTTCCGGGAATATCTGTTTAACCGCTGCCAGGAGGGATTCAAGCGTGGGTGGGTCGATAAGGAAACAACTGCTGTCGCTGCTGCAACAAGGACAACCCAAGTCATGTCCATCAAAAAGGTTAAAGTGAAGACCAGGGGCGAAGGGTCTGACCTCTACTCCGAGGATGCCTACGCCGTGGCCAAATCAAAACATCGTGGATTGGGTCTCATCCGTTTCATAGGAGAACTCTTCAAACTGCAGATGCTGACAGAACGTATCATAAACTCATGCATCAAGAAGTTCCTCGGAAGCCCTGGGAACGAGGAGATCGAAGGCCTGTGCGAGCTTTTGACAACAGCCGGCTGTCTCCTCGATACGCAAAAGTCTCGAGTCGACCTCGATGTGTACTTTTTGCGTATGCGAGAGTTGACGAAAAACAAAAGCATCAACGCGCGCATGATGTTTATGCTCCAAGTAAGTACCACAATCCCTTCTGTTACGTCCCCGTCCAGCACTGCTTGACACGGTTTCTCAGGATGTCATTGAGCTCCGTGAACGAGGATGGATTCCTTCGACGATCATGCCGGTGCCCTCGCTACAAAATATACCGTATGACCTTTTGCTCTCCATCGTACAGCATCTCGATCTCGCAGATATCTATGCTCTTCAATCAGTGCGTAATCGTTGTTTTTTTATCACTCCAGTGATGCACAGTTCCGAATGATGCCCTCCCACAGACATGCAAGTACCTCCGATATGGGATACGTACCCGTCCGGTATATAGGGAGTTGGCGGCCAGCCTACTTAGGCGATGCCGTGCGCTCCCTCTTTACGGTTTCAATCAAATTTCCGATCTTTCTACGGATCAACTTGTCGAAGTAGTGAATCAGGCCGCGCGGCTAGAACGAGGTTGGCTCACACGCACGCCGCGACCGGCGTTGAACGCGTTTGTACCCAAAGGCGAAGAACCCGTTGACGGGATTGCAACGGGGGGAACAAAGTCAAAATGCTGGTACAAGGTTGCCAGGACGCCTCCAGACGAAGAGGTAGATTGGCTCTTCCCAATTACGGCAGGTTACATGATTTGCGCGACGAAGAGCGGCAAGGTTGTTTGCTGGGACGTACATCGGGATGTTGGCATCGCCGAATGGAACCATGGAGAACGATGGGAGCTCCTTTGGGCTCGAGTCGAGTTTGAACGACGAGCCATATATTTTACGACGGCGAAGGTCCTGAGGGGAAGGTGAGTCTTCGATTCTTGTCTCATTCACTTTCTTTAGTGGTCTTGTAATGCCTTAGATCGGTTTTGAACGCCTCTTTATAGGGATGATGAGAAGGTTATGCAATTCGAACTCATGCAAATCCACTTCCCAGAACAGACATCTGACTCAGACGAGCAACTTGATCCATATTTCTCCACCCTACGATCGTTCAAGACGCTAGGGATCGTTATGAATGTGTTCACGCTGGATCCAGAAGCACGCTTACTAGTAGGATTAATGAGGATAAGTCGATTCAACAGCATCGGTCTGTATGTGCTATTAGACTGGAACAAGGAAGAATATGTGTTTGTAGATACGGCCATCCAATGGGTGAGCGAACTGCCCTCTGACATAGATTCCGGTCTGACATACTTCATCTGCCGCGTTTCACAGACTAATACGGCGAACTGGTCATGTATAGTGTGCGATGGTTCAATTGTGATCCATTCGGAAGAGGCGACCTTCGCGTGTCAGCATTTTTTCCCACTATCTGCCCTTTCGCAACACGTCACGGTCTTCAACACATCACCCTCATTTGTACCACGGATGACCACGAGGCTGAAGCCTACACGATCGATATCTCGAGGGTTCATATTCCCTGTATTGCCACCCGAGTCAAACGTTCTTCCCTTTCTGCAACCGATCGTCCATAATATCCTCATTGCGGGCTCAGCCAACCAGATCCATCCGATCGTCGTACCCCAGGTCCAAGATCCCACACCGCCTACTGACGTGAACAACCTACCAAATCCATGGATTGATCGGCTGTGGTACCCGGAGAGTGCGGGCTGTGTTCGGCAATGGTGGCCGACACTCCCTTCTATCCCACGACTCCGCAGCTCAGCGGTGCTTTTCTCGCAACGTCACCCGTATACAAACGTGACGAAGTACGTGCTCGCGCAACATTACTTCACGGTGCCGCTGAGCACGTCGAACGCCGAGACGGATGCGAGTGACGCGACGATGCGGATGTGGTATGTGAGCGTTCCGTTCGAGGTTGTCTGTGTGTCGGACGAGGTGACGGAGGACGACCTCACGGCCGATGCCCCTCCACGACAGCGTCCTCTATTCGCGGTCGACTTTGGGCACGCGGTGTGGTTGGAACACGTACGGACAGCGGACGAGGAAAATGAGGAGCCGTACGAGCGCAGGCAGAAGCGTCTCCGGTTCGTGTCATTTCCCGGTGTGCGGCTGGAGGGCGAAGGCTACGCTGTGTGGAGCGGGATTAGCGGAGGTGGCGGTCCCGATGGAACGTTCGAGATGGAGGGCATGGTGCGGACGTTGGCGATTCCGGAGGAGCTGGACCTTCACGAGGTGAATGAGATCAACCTGGACCATAGCCAGGGTATAGTGATATTGTCGGTGCGACAGGGGAAGATGTTTATTTTGAGTTACGAGTAACCGGTCTGCTCCTGCTTGTTTGTATCCTGTATCTCTCTTCGTTAATGTTACTACAGCTAGGTATCTTGCGGTGAAACCTACAGCTGCTTGTTTTGAACGTAAATCTACTCAATATTAGATGTTCCAACATCGTCTGTACTGTTGCCCATTAGTCGGTCAGCTTAAGTAAGCCACCCACAAGTTGGTAGTTGCATACTTTTACTACAAGTTGTAATTTCATGCCTTAGGCATGAAATTAAAACTTGTACTTTTACTATCCCTAGTGCTGGGTTTGAACACAGGTAGGTGTTTGAACAGTTGATATTTCTACCACTTCCTGTCCACTTCAGCCCTCAGTATTCTCAGGATATGTAGTTACTATAAATATCAAATAGCGTATAAAATTCATTTCACAGAAGAGAGCTGCATTGTTGAGGAATCTCAGTTTTGAATGTCCACATTTGCCTTAATTTGATAAGAACAGTGTCTGGATGACTTTATGAATCTAAATTTCTAAAACAAAAGTGATACAAATGAAGTCTACCTATACTGTCACCAACCCACCAACTGTGCAGCTTACTTAAGGTACCTAGCACTTGGTCAGAATTTGTAGACACACTGAAAATGATGATCTTGATGTTTTCCCCTTCCTCATGTTTTTGGAGAGATGTCATGCAGAGTGGTAGAGTTCAAGTTGGTGCTTCAAATTGGCATTCTTGGCTAATCACATGTCTCTAAGCTGTCCTCATCCTCAAGCCCCATTGTCAAGACTCACTGTTGAACAATCCTGTTCAAGAGCAAGGGATAAGTTCAAAGATGAGTCAATAGATGTTCAAGATGGCATGGGCAAGAAGCAAGGTCCAGAGCAGTACCAAGTACCAAAGAGGTGGTTACTGGTAGTGTCAAGCAATTACGCAGGGAAGAGGCCAGAATGATCACAAGGGGATGGTCCTTAAAGGAGTATCCCTGGAGTAGAGAGTGCTGTAAACAAATGGACAGTCTGAAGACTGTCTGCTACTTTATTGAGTGCTTATATACTACAAGAGAACTGCTAAATAGGGAACAAGTCATAACCTTGTTATCAAGCACAACTGATGGATGAGTAAGAAGTTGGAGTATGCTTACTGAGCATGCTCAGTCATGCTCAGTAAGCTGCTGAGCAAGAAGGCTCCTATTGTTGGAAATGCAGCCACTGCGTGGCAGAGAAATGGACCGAACGGACCGGATAGTTAGAACACCGTGTTGATACCACCGTTCCTTTTTCCTCAGTCTTTCATATACAAGACTGAGGTCAGTAGCACATTCCTTTACCATTTACATATACTCCTTATGTACATAGCCTTCATCCAACAGGTTAGCTTACTAACCTAATATCAGTCTGTCATATACAAGACTGAGCCTTCGTCCAACACCTATTGATGAGTAAGAGCCTTTACTCTCCATGTGTTTACTGCCTTGGTACATATGCAAAGCACCTGATTCATTTACTGTTAGGGCCAGTCATTTGAGGACTTGTAGTTTGGTTCAGGGAATAGAGTTGCTTATAAGGCCCCCTATAAAGTTCTATTAGGGTCATTAGAGTTGACCCTAATACTTATATTAAGGTCCTTAGTATTGCTTTATAGTTTGTTCTATGGTTATTAGAGTTAGTCTAATAACATGTTGTAGGGCTTTTAGTGTCTTGTTAGTGCCTCTTGAAGGGCACTTAGAGTTGTCCTAAAGGGTCCTTAGAGAGGCTATAATACTGTCCTTTACTGCTAAAAGGGTTGCCATTAAGTGGGGCTTGCTGTATGTTGATTGTGCCCAGAATTGCTTGCATGACAATGCATGCACAATATTGTGGACACATCTACTCACCCCTTTGTTGAGATAAGGAGTAGCCAAAGTGTTGACATGTTGGCCCAAACTGTCTGGGCAGCCCACAGGCCTGGACCACATAAGTGTTTCAGCTCAGTTGCTGCAACGCATACGATAGCAAAGTTGATAGTGTGATCTAAGACAATCAGTAGCTAGCACATAGTGATCGTGAAAACAATTTGATAGTTACTACAGACAAAATAATTAGAGACGCTCTCAGATACTTAAGAGCGTTGTACATACAGTAGATACTTCAGTTTTGTCTCACAGAAACTGAAGTAAGTACTTACTATCTCACGATCTTATCAGTAGCTGATTACACGTTGTAGTATCATTTTATTAGGTAAATATGACACAAAAGTTTCATCTCACAGAAACTGAATATCATTTTATTAGATCTACTACGATCTAATCTACCTCATCACTGCGCAATTCAACACCCTTTTGTCTGTGTGAACAGGGTGGCACCATAGAGGCTAGAGTTCCTCTACTAAGGAAGGGTCCTTCAAGAGCCCTCTCTGGGAAATGGTTCATGACACCCATTGACCATATATCCACACAGATGGTGTACTCCCTCCCCATGATGTGTTTGGGCTAGGGTGGCCAGATGGCAAGTGATCAGCCAAGTGCAGGATCTCACAGCAACTATTTGCACTGCCATGTACTTTGTTGTCCCCATGAAGGTGCCTGTGTGGGAGCCAACGAGCTTGCTGAAAACACCAAAATCACAAAGCTTGACTGCACCCTGTCATGAGAGGAGGATATTCAATGGCTTGATGTCCCAATGGATGACCTTCTTAAAGTGCAAGTAGGCCGGGTGTTACAACATTTTCCCCTTATGTTTACTTCTTACCTTTTATTATGGACTACTTGCTTTTGTATGTCCCTTTACTTACTGGTCTTGTGATCTCTTAGGTCTTGTGATCCTTTCTCTGTTATCATGTGATCCATACACGTCCAGGTAACACTGGATTGCTGTTACTTTTCCTTTGTTTGGTTCTCTTTCCTTTTATATTTGCTTCTTAGTTTTGACTGTGCAATGCTGTGCATCTACTGTGCAGCACAGTCATTTGGTTCTGACTCATTCATGGCCTCATTTCTATGACTCCTACTTATCATGACTCCTACTATACTAGTAGCACAGTCAAAGCGCAGCTATTGCTGCACTTCTCCTGTATATATAAGCTCAGTACTTTGTGACCGAAGCCCTAAGCTTGGTCTCTTGTAGAATCCAACCTACTCTTGTCCAAACATATTCACCTGCAACCCACTCCACTCCTAATCCTCAAACCACATCCACCTCTCCATTTCATCAACTCCTCACACACACACACCATCCACCATCTACTCTCCCTATCCCTTCCTCCCCTAAGAGTCTCTCTTCACTCTACTGAGAAGAGCTCTTTGTCAAGACTCACTGTTGAACTATCCAGTTCAAGAGCGAGGGGTAAGCTCGAAGATGAGTCGGTAGACGTCCAAGATGGCGTGGGCAAGAAGTAGAGTCCACAGCAGTAACAAATACCAGAGAGGTATAGTTACTGGAAGAGTTGAGCAGGTACGCAGGGAAGAGGCCAGAATGGTCACAAGGGGACGGTCCTTAAAGGAGTATCCCAGGGATAGAGAGTGCCGTAAACAAATGGACAGTCTGAGGACTGTCCGCTACTTTATTGAGTGCTTATATACTACAAGAGAACTGCTAAATAGAGAACAAGTCATAACCTTGTTATCAAGCACAATAGAGTGATGAGTAAGAAGTCGGAGTGCACTTACTGAGCATGCTCAGTCATGCTCAGTAAGCTGCTGAGTAAGAAGGCTTCTCTTGATGAGTAAGAGCTTTCATTGTCCATGTGTTCACTGCTTTAGTGCACATGTGAGCACCTGATTCATTTTCTGTTAGTTAGTTTAGGGCCAGTCATTTGAGGACTTGTAGTTTGGTTAGGGAATAGTGTTATCTTATAAGGCCCTTATATAGTTCTATTAGGGTCCTTAGAGTCGACCCTAATACTTCTATTAAGGTCCTTAGTATTGCCTTATAGTTCGTTCTATAGTTATTAGAGTTGGTCTAATAATGCATTGTAGGGTCTTTGATACTAGGTTAGTACCTATTGCAGAGCAGCTAGAGTTGTCCTAAAGGGTCCCTAGGAAGGCCCTAATACTGTCCTTTATTGCTAGAAGGGTTGCCATTAAGTGGGGCTTGCTGTATGTCGATTGTGCCAAGAATTGCTCGCACGACAATGCACGCACGATATTGTGGACACCTCTACTCACCCCTTTTGTCCATGTGAACAGAGTGACACCATAGAGGCTGGGTTTCCTTTCATAAGGAAGGGTCCTGCAAGGGCCCTCTCTGGGAAATGGTTCATGACAGTGCCCATGATTTGTTGTACTTGTTTTACATTGTTTGGGGGTCTTGGCCAGTTCTTGAGACCATCCATCTTCACCAGGGTGTCAAGACTCACTGTTGAACTATCCAGTTCAAGAGCGAGGGATAAGCTTGAAGACGAGTCAATAGACGTCCAAGACCGCGTGGGTGAGAAGTAGAGTCCAGAGTAGTAACAGATACCAGAGAGGTACTGTTACTGTGAGAGTCGAGCAGTCATGCAGAGGAGAGGCCAGGATAGTCACAAGGGGACGGTCCTTAAAGGAGTATCCCAGGGATGGAGAGTGCCGTAAACAAATGGACAGTCTGAGGACTGTCCGCTACTTTATTGAGCGCTTATATACAGTGACCCAAAAAAACCGTTCAAATGTTTTGTACATTTTCATTGTATTGACCATATCTAGAGAACCACTGCAGCTAATAATATGTAACTAGGTTTGTTTTCAAGCTCTACATCATAGCTTTGTAATGGTATACTTTATACAGCATAAGCATAATTATTTAGGAATATATAAGGTATGTTTGCTGGTGTACCCATTTGAACAGTTTTTTGGCCTTGGTAAGTGAATTCATTATTTCTCAGATTAAGATTCATATTCTTTCCCCAGAGGGCTAAAATCGAACATGGAGGTCATGTGACCTATAATAAACTCAAACCATGTGCAAATAAGCCAAAACAGCTGCTTCTTCTTCACCAACAACATCATGAAGTCTCTTCTTCCTCATGAAGTCAACTACATCATCTCCCTTCTCCAGGCCAACCATTCAGTTCATAACATTGCCAAGGCAGCACACAGAAGCATTGGTTCAATCACCAACATTTGCCAGAAATACCTTCCTGACCTTCCAAAGTCCTCTGGAGGTTGTCCTTCCAAGCTCTCTAACCTTGACATCCGCTTTGCCACACACCTTCTTAGCTCTGGAGAAGCAGATACTGCTCCTCAGGTTGCTAGAAGGTTGGAGGTCATCAAAGAGTCCACTATCTCCAATCAGACCATTTGAAACTACCTTAACAAGGCAGGCTTGAAGGCAGTTACAAAGAAGAAGAGGCCTTACCTTAAACCAAGTCACTATAGGGCCAGAAAGGACTTTGCAGAAAAGTACCTATACTGGACTGTGGAGGACTGGAAGAGGGTAATTTGGTCAGATGAGACCAAAATCAATCGTATGGGCTCAGATGGCAAGAAATGGGCTTGGAAAAAAAGAGGAGAGCACCTTTCTGAATGCCTTGTTCAGCCAACAGTCAAACATGGAGGAGGTTCCTTGATGTTGTGGGGCTGCATGTCTTGGGAAGGAGTTGGGCATGCAGCAAAGATTGATGGAAAGATGGATGCTGAACTTTATTGCAGCATTTTGGAGGATGAACTACTTGCATCTATCAAGTATTTCAAGAAGAAATGCAAAGATACCCTCTTTCAACAGGACAATGCCTCTATCCACAAGAGCAGGCTTGCCACATCTTGGTTCCAAGACCACAGAATTCAGGTCATGGACTGGCCAGCTCAATCCCCAGACCTCAATCCTATTGAGCATCTTTGGGCTCATCTCAAAAAGAAGCTTGCAGCTTATCCAACACCCCCTAAGGGAATCAATGAACTTTGGGAGCGCACACAGCTGGAATGGGAGGCCATTGATCAAACTGTTGTGCAGAATTTGATAGAAAGTATGCCTAGGAGGGTGGAAGAGGTGTTCAAAGCAAATGGAGGATACACAAACTACTAATTTTTGGCATATACCCTATTTAGATACCAAGGCAAAAAAACTGTTCAAATGGATACACTGGAAGAAATACCTTATATCTTCTTACATAATTATGTTCATAGTATATATAGTATTTCATTACAAAGCTATGATGTAGAGCTTTAAAACAAGCCCACTAACATGTTATCAGCTGCAGTGGTTCTCTAGATATGGTTAATACAATGAAAATGTACAAAACATTTGAATGGTTTTTTGGGTCACTGTACTACAAGAGAACTGCTAAATAGGGAACAAGTCATAACCTTGTTATCAAGCACAGTAGAGTGATGAGTAAGAAGTTGGAGGATGCTTACTGAGCATGCTCAGTCATGCTCAGTAAGCTGCTGAGTAAGAAGGCTTCTCTTGATGAGTAAGAGCTTCCATTGTCCACATGTTCACTGCTTTAGTGCACGTGCAAGCACCTGATTCATTTTCTGTTAGTTAGTTTAGGGCCAGTCATTTGAGGACTTGTAGTTTGGTTAGGGAATAGTGTTATCTTATAAGGCCCTTATATAGTTCTATTAGGGTCCCTAGAGTCGACCCTAATACTTCTATTAAGGTCCTTAGTATTGCCTTATAGTTCGTTCTATAGTTATTAGAGTTGGACTAATAATGCGTTGTAGGGCCTTTGATACTAGGTTAGTGCCTACAGTAGAGCTCCTAGGGTCGTTCCAAAGGGTCCTTAGGAAGGCCCTAATACTGTCTTTTGTTGCTAGAAGGGTTGCCTTTAAGTGGGGCTTGCTGTATGTCAATTGTGCCGAGAATCGCTCACGCAACAATGCGCACGCGATATTGTGGACACCTCTACTCACCCCTTTTGCTCGTTTGAACAGGGTGACACCATAGAGGCTGGGTTTCCTCCTATAAGGAAGGGTCCTTCAAGGGCCCTCTCCGGAGAATGGTTCATGACACAGGGCGATTTTGAGTGTTCCTTGATTGATTCTGAAGCCCAAGAAGTCAATTTCTTCTTGTTCAAAGGCACATTTGGATGCTTTAAGAAAATAAGAGTCCCTTTCTAGTGTTACAAACCAAGGGCAGGACCTGGCCATATATTGTCCTATTCTACTCAAGTGAAACCTCTCTCACTTTGCATCACCAACACACTTCCATTTCTTGGGCTAACCCTCCTGCAGTGCAAGATATTGCTATTGCAAAGGCACTATAACATGACCAGGCACCCATTTCCTAATCGGGTAATCATTGCATGGCAGCCACATGGCCACTCAGCCACCAAGAACCTGAAACAGTGGCATGAACTCCTACAAACCCTTGCATAACTCATATGACATCATCTAGGCTCCAATGACATCATGGCTGACTGAGCGACTCCCCAATGACCTCATCGACTCACTAAGTGCTCCACAGTGACATCATAAGCACATCATTGCTCCACAGTGATCAGTAATACACTCAGTAAGCCTGAAACCTGACACAAGCAAGTTTATGCCTCTGTAGTCCTATTGGATGGTACCAAGGAGTCTAGAATAGTTCCCATCCTTTGTAATCAACCCTGTACACAGTATATAAGCCCCAATGTAGCATGGCAGTCGTCAGACTGTCCATTTGTGATACTCTCATCTTCCTGGGTACTCCCCTGCGACCACTCAGTCTAAAGCCTTCCCTTGTCTTCAAGGTACTCTTCAACAACCACCTTGTTTAAAGTCCCTTGCTGCACTGGCCTCTACACTTTGCCTCTGCCTTCTGCAACACGTACCAGTCCCCATCTGGTATCTTCTAGTCATTTGGCTCATCCTCCTGTTCAATGCCATTTATGCCATGTATCGTCTGTTCCAACCCTTGCCCACCTGCTCCTGAGTCCTTCATGATCTGCAGTATGTGTCTTGACAGTCCACATGGCCCAGGCCACACCAGCAACTCAGCTCAGTTGCTGCAGTGCATACTTGATAACATGATCTGAAACAATTGGTCAAAGTGATCCTGAAAAGATAATTCATAGTAATTACATATAAAAAATTAGGGATGCTCTCAAATACTTATTGTAATCTAGCAGCTCAAACTGGGCCAAGTAGTAACTTAAGGCAATGCTGCCATGATTATACATCATCTGTGGCCATGTGGGATATATATGGCTAGTGCACCTGATATTGAGTTGATTTACATTCAAAACAAGCAACTGTACGTTTCGCCACAAGACACCCAGCTGTATTAACGAAGAGAGATACAGGATACAAAACAAGTAGGAGCAGACCAGTTACTCGTAACTCAAAATAAACATCTTCCCCTGTCGCACCGACAATATCACTATACCCTGGCTCTGGTCCAGGTTGATCTCATTCACCTCGTGAAGGTCCAGCTCCTCCGGAATCGCCAACGTCCGCACCGTGCCCTCCATCTCGAACGTTCCATCGGGACCGCCACCTCCGCCAATCCCGCTCCACACAGCGTAGCCTTCACTCTCCACCCGCACACCGGGAAACGACACGAACCGGAGACGCTTCTGCCTGCGCTCGTACGGCTCCTCCTCCTCGTCCGCTATCCGCACGTGTTCCAGCCACACCGCGTGCCCAAAGTCGACAGCGAATAGAGAACGCTGTCGTGGAGGGGAATCGGCCGTGAGGTCGTCCTCCGTCACCTCGTCCGACACACAGACAACCTCGAACGGAACGCTCACATACCACATCCGCATCGTCGCGTCACTCGCATCCGTCTCGGCGTTCGATGCGCTCAGTGGCACCGTGAAGTAATGTTGCGCGAGCACGTACTTCGTCACGTTTGTATGCGGGTGACGTTGCGAGAAAAGCACGACTGAGCATCTGAGTCGTGGGATAGAAGGGAGTGTCGGCCACCATTGCCGAAGAAAGTCCGCACTCTTTGGGTACCACAGTCGATCACTCCATGGATTCGGGGGGGTGTTCACGTCAGTAAGCGGTGTGAGATCTGGGACCTGGGGTACGACGATCGGATGGATCTGGTTGGCTGGGCCCGCAATAAGGATATTATGGACGATCGGTTTGCCGAAAGGGAAGAACATTTGACTCGGGTGGCAATACAGGGAATATGAACCCTCGAGATATCGATCGCGTAGGCTTCAGCCTCGTGGTCATCCGTGGTACAAATGAGGGTGATGGATTCGATACAGTGACGTGGTGCGAAAGCACAGATAGTGGGAAAAAATGCTGACATGCGAAGGTCGCCTCTTCCAAATGTATCACAATTGAACCATCGCACAGGATACATGCCCACTTTGACGTATCAGTCTGTGAAACAAACACGACCGATGAGTCTATCAGGTCGAAATTCATGTCACATGGCAGTTCACTCACACATTGGATGGCCGTATCTATAAACACATATTCTTCCTTGTTCCAGTCTAATAGCACATACAGACCGATGCTGTCGGATCGACTTATCCACATTAATCCTGCTAGTAAGCGTGCTTCTGGATCCAGCGTGAATAAGTTCATAACGACCCCTAGCGTCTTGAACGATCGCAGGGTGGAGAAATATGGATCAAGTTGCTCGTCTGAGTCAGATGTCTGTTCTGGGAAGTGGATTTGCGTGAGTTCGAATTGCATAACCTTCTCATCATCCCTGGAGAGAGGTAATTCAAAACCGATCAAGGCATCACAAGACCACTAAAGAAAAGTGAATGAGACAAGAATCGAAGACTCACCTTCCCCTCAGGACCTTCGCCATCGTAAAATATAAGGTTCGTCGTTCGAACTCAACTTGAGCCCAAAGAAGCTCCCATCGTTCTCCATGGTTCCATTCGGCGATGCCAACATCCCGATGTACGTCCCAACAAACAACCTTGCCGCTCTTCGTCGCGCAAATCATGTAACCTGCCGTAATTGGGAAAAGCCAATCTACCTCTTCGTCTGGAGGCGTCCTGGCAACCTTGTACCAGTATTTGGACTTATTCCCCCCGTTGCAATCCCGTCAACGGGTTCTTCGCCTTTGGGTACAAACGCGTTCAACGCCGGTCGCGGCGTGCGTGTGACCCAACCTCGTTCTAGCCGCGCGGCATGATTCACTACTTCGACAAGTTGATCCGTAGAAAGATCGGAAATATGATTGAAACCGTGAAGAGGGAGTGCACGGCATCGCCTAAGTAGGGTGGCCGCCAACTCACGATATACCGGGCGGGTGCGTATCGCGTATCGGAGGAGCTTGGATGTCTGTGGGAGGGCATCATTCGGAACTGTGCATGACTGGAGTGATGAAAAAATGACAATTACGCACTGATTGAAGAGCATAGATATTTGCGAGATCCAGATGGTGTGTGATAGAGAGCAAGATGTCATACGGTATATTTTGTAGCGAAGGAACTGACATGATTATCGAACGTGGATTTTGGGTACGTGAAGCTGTGAAGTGACACTGTGGCCGATTTCAGACCTTGAGAATGGAGGAAGGAAGAAAGGGGAATGGGTGGGTAGAGTCAGCGGGGTTTACGGACAGCCACCGACTGCAGGGCACACACTGTTTGGCCCACTACGAGCGCCTTGAAACACTTTCAGATATGTGTACCCATCTGTCGTCCTTGTCCCGTGTGATGATGAGGCATGAGAGGGGTTGCTCAAGGCCGATTCCAGTCCTCTATAGCGTGGTCGGACATCCAAACGAGGTCGGGCCCTATGCTTGCCTTAGATTGAGAAAGAGTAGCAGCACAACTCTCTGCACCGCAACAAGGCGGCATGCCAGGGGAAGGCCTGTACCACAGTTGGCAAGGCTTAGGGCGCTACTCTCACAACTGTAGAAGGATTGGACATGCGTGGATCTGTATCTGTTCCCTCCTCTCATGACGACTAAGACATTGTCTCCTCCAGAAGTTGGCGGGCATATCGTCCCTTCAACATTACCCTTAATACTCCAGACGTCACCAGATATCCAGGAAACTCATCATTCCGCCGTCGAGTCCCGGATGGAGGGAAATAATTCCCTGGCGAATGAGCCAAGTCGTGGTGGTGGTTCAGCATCTGCCAGCGTGAAACGATGCAGCCGTTCGACACAGCAAATACTTCTTCTATGATGGAAATGTCACCTTTTTGGTGCGTGGTCTTGATGGTGGTGTGCTCACTAGATTCATTGCTTGGATGACATGCAGGTTGACGGCATACTCTTCTGCGTCCATCGATATCTCTTCTCTCGTGGCTCGGAACACTTCTCTGCCCAATTTGCCCGGCTCGAAGCCAGTGACTATGAAGCCCTCCCTCCGACCATATCACTTGACGACGTCAAATGCAAAGACTTCGAGGCCTTCCTGTCTGTCCTATATTCCGAGTAAGTGTTATGATCTACTGTTCGTCAGATTATTTATCAAGGCGTTTATGCATGCAGAAATTTCGGGGTGGTAGATCTCTCATACGAACAGTGGAAATCTGTACTCCACCTCTCCACCCTTTGGGCCTTTCCTTCGCTCCGCAAGTGGGCCTTGAGTTATATGATGCCACAACACCACATGATCAGCTCTTGCTTGCGCGTGCATATTCTGTCAGAGATTGGGTGGTCCCTGCTTTGTCGGCGCTTGTGCGACGGAGAGCGCCTCTTAGCCTGGACGAGGCAAGCCAGATGGATATCAAGGACGTAGTACTGGTGAACACTGTGCGGGAAGATATCCGCCATCCTGCGCTTCAAGTTGACGTAGACGAGATCCCACTCCGCGTCGAAGCTGCGCAGGCAAGGTTGCATGCCGATGCAGCTGAGGGTGTTGCTGTCCCTCCAGCCATCCTGCAGAGAGGTGCCGTCGGACAGTCGCCATTACCCGTGGTCCTGAAACAAACTTCAAAGAAAGAAGGACGATAGTGAACATGGTGTGAGTGCTGACTCCGTCTTCCGTTTTGCGATTCCTGAACCGCTTATAAGGAGGAACCCTATACCTCCCGCTGCCGGAAGTTAACAGGCCAGAAACCGAGCGACAAGTCTCGTGGCCCTGATGGAAGACAATCATCAACCATGATGTACCTGCTCGGTAGCCCTCGATGGGCATCTGTTGATCGCAATAGCGCCCGTATGAGTAGCAGATTCCAGATAGGCCAGTTTTCGACCGTCCGGCAATGAAGATGTCGAGTGAAGAACGTTTTCTCGCCTCCTCCGGACATTTCCCCTCAGTCGGCGGCGTTTCACTCGGTAACAGCCTCCTTGCGATGAATAGTCCAAACGATGCTGTGCATGACTGTACGCCCAGCAAGCACAATGCTAACGAATCAGACCGCGCAACGGTCGTTGGAAGAGTCAGTCCCATAGGTCTGGCTTCTAATGATGGTTTCCATAAGGAGCCTGTTGCCCCACTAAACGCGTCTGCGAATCGTTGGGTGGCGACTAGCACACGTCGCAATGGTTTGGGCCTTTACGGCGCAGCAGAAGGTCAGGGATTGCTGAATAAGCTCACTATGGCGCGCTTCGACTCCATCTCAGACCAAATCATCACATGGGCGAACAAGTCGGAGAGGGAGAAGGACGGGGACGTTGAGGCAAGTCATCAACCTCGTTTTCGAGGCGGTCACCGATAATGCGACCCTTCCTGAGTTATACGCTCGCCTGTGCCGCAAGATGATGGAACAAATTAGTCACAACATACAAGACGACGGAATTAGGAATGCTGCGGGCGAGCCATTCGCTGGTGGCCAACTGTTCCGGGAATATCTGTTAACCGCTGCCAGGAGGATTTCGAGCGTGGGTGGGTCGATAAGGAGCAACTGCTGTCGCTGCCGCGAAAGGACAACCCAAGTCACGGCCATCAAAAAGGCCAAATTGAAGACCAGAGGCGAAGGGTCTGACTTCTATTCCGAGGATTCTTACCGTGGCCAAAGCAAAACGTCGTAGATTGGGTCTCATCCATTTCATTGGAGAGCTCTTCAAACTGCAGATGCTGACAGAACGTATCATACACTCATGCATCAAGAAGTTCCTCGGAAGCCCTGAAGACGAGGAGATCGAAGCCTGTGCAAGCTTTTGACAACAGCCGGCTGTCTCCTCGATACGCAAAAGTCTCGGTGACCTCGATGTGTACTTTTTGCGTATGCGAGAGTTGACAAAAAACAAAAGCATCAACGCGCGCATGATGTTTATGCTCCAAGTAAGTACCACAATCCTTCTGTTACGTCCCCGTCCAGCACTGCTTGACACTTTCTCAGGATGTCATTGAGCTCCGTGAACGAGGATGGATTCCTTCGACGATCATGCCGGTGCCCTCGCTACAAAATATACCGTATGATCTTTGCTCCATCGCACAGCATCTCGATCTCGCAGATATCTATGCTCTTCAATTGGTGCGTAATCGTCGTTTTTTCATCACTCCAGTGATGCACATTCCGAATGATGCCCCCGCAGACATGCAAGCACCTCCGATACGCGATACGCACCCGCCCGGTATATCGGGAGTTGGCGGCCAGCCTACTTAGGCGATGCCGTGCGCTCCCTCTTTACGGTTTCAATCATATTTCCGATCTTTCTACGGATCAACTTGTCGAAGTAGTGAATCATGCCGCGCGGCTAGAACGAGGTTGGCTCACACGCACGCCGCGACCGGCGTTGAACGCGTTTGTACCCAAAGGCGAAGAACCCGTTGACGGGATTGCAACGGGGGAATAAAGTCAAATACTGGTACAAGGTTGCCAGGACGCCTCCAGACGAAGAGGTAATTGGCTCTTCCCAATTACGGCAGGTTACATGATTTGCGCGACGAAGAGCGGCAAGGTTGTTTGTGGGACGTACATCGGGATGTTGGCATCGCCGAATGGAACCATGGAGAACGATGGGAGCTCTTTGGGCTCGAGTCGAGTTTGAACGACGAGCCATATTTTACGACGGCGAAGGTCCTGAGGGGAAGGTGAGTCTTCGATTCTTGTCTCATTCACTTTCTTTAGTGGTCTTGTGATGCCTTAGATCGGTTTTGAACGCCTCTTCTAGGGATGATGAGAAGGTTATGCAATTCGAACTCACGCAAATCCACTTCCCAGAACAGACATCTGACTCAGACGAGCAACTTGATCCATATTTCTCCACCCTGCGATCGTTCAAGACGCTAGGGTCGTTATGAATGTGTTCACGCTGGATCCAGAAGCACGCTTACTAGCAGGATTAATGTGGATAAGTCGATTCAACAGCATCGGTCTGTATGTGCTATTAGACTGGAACAAGGAAGAATATGTGTTTGTAGATACGGCCATCCAATGTGTGAGTGAACTGCCATCTGACATGGATCCGGTCTGACATACTTCATCTGCCGCGTTTCACAGACTGATACGAATTGACATGTATTGTGCGATGGTTCAATTGTGATCCATTCGGAAGAGGAGTCCTTCGCGTGTCAGCATTTTTTCCCACTATCTGTGCTTTCGCAACACGTCACTGTGTCTAGTCCATCACCCTCATTTGTACCACGGATGACCACGAGGCTGAAGCCTACGCGATCGATATCTCGAGGGTTCATATTCCCTGTATTGCCACCCGAGTCAAATGTTCTTCCCTTTCTGCAACCGATCGTCCATAATATCCTTATTGCGGGCCAGCCAACCAGATCCATCCGATCGTCGTACCCCAGGTCCAGATCTCACACCGCTACTGACGTGAACACCCCCCGAATCCATGGAGTGATCGGCTGTGGTACCCAGAGAGTGCGGACTTTCTTCGGCAATGGTGGCCGACACTCCCTTCTATCCCACGACTCAGAGCTCAGTCGTGCTTTTCTCGCAACATCACCCGCATACAAACGTGACGAAGTACGTGCTCGCGCAACATTACTTCACGGTGCCGCTGAGCACGTCGAACGCCGAGACGGATGCGAGTGACGCGACGATGCGGATGTGGTATGTGAGCGTTCCGTTCGAGGTTGTCTGTGTGTCGGACGAGGTGACGGAGGACGACCTCACGGCCGATGCCCCTCCACGACAGCGTCCTCTATTCGCTGTCGACTTTGGGCACGCGGTGTGGCTGGAACACGCGGACAGCGGACGAGGAGGATGAGGAGCCGTACGAGCGCAGGCAGAAGCGTCTCCGGTTCGTGTCATTTCCCGGTGTGGGTGGAGGCGAAGGCTACGCTGTGTGGAGCGGGATTAGCGGAGGTGGCGGTCCCGATGGAACGTTCGAGATGGAGGGCACGGTGCGGACGTTGGCGATTCCGGAGGAGCTGGACCTTCACGAGGTGAATGAGATCAACCTGGACCAGAGCCAGGGTATAGTGATATTGTCGGTGCGACAGGGGAAGATGTTTATTTTGAGTTACGAGTAACTGGTCTGCTACTGCTTGTTTTGTATCCTGTATCTCTCTTCGTTAATACAGCTAGGTACCTTGTAGCGAAATGTACAGTTGCTTGTTTTGAATGTAAATCAACTCAATATTAGGTGCACGATGTCAAGACATGCACTGCTGATCACCAAGGACTCAGGAGCAGGTGGGCAAGGGTTGCAACAGATGGTAGGTATTGAGTAATGCATTAAGCAGAAGGACGAGCCAAACAATGAGGAGGTACCAGATGGGGACTGGTATGTGTTGCAGGAGGCAAAGGTGAATGCTAGAGGCCAGAGCAATGAAGGGGCTTTAAACAAGGCAGTTGTAAAAGAGTACCTTGGCTACATTGGGGCTTATATACTTGTTACAAAGCTGAGTACAAAACTATAGAAATTATCTCAAACTCTTTGGACTGCTCCAATTGGATTCAAGGGGCATAAACCTGTTGTGTCAGTCCTATAGATGACTTAGGATAATTAGAGGCTTTGTGGAGCAATGACATCATAATCATATCACTTGTGGAGTGCTGGTGAGAGCTTTTGACTTTTACCGGTGGGTTGGATGATCAAGAATTGCCATAAAAGGTGATTGGGTCGGCAATGAGAATTGGGGGTTCAATCACATGTTAAATTACACATATAAGCAAGTTAACAGTAACATAACTACTTACCTTTTTACCTACCAAATCAAAAACAAATGTTATCCTGTTTCCGATTGACCAGCACATCATCCACCCCATCTGATCCATCCGCCACTTCCAGCCCAAGCGCCCCTTGCGTGACACAACATTTAAAGTTCAGGCATGCCCCTTCAAAGATCATTGCCAATTCTGGAAAGAGGGGAGGTTTTAATTATGACCAGGAGCATGGCAGATACCCCATGGAATGGCTGACAGCAGCTGATTTTGATGTGTGGTGCCAGCAAGAAGAACTGCCATGCAATTGAATTGATTACATCTGCACTGAGCATGGGCAGGGATGGACAAAAAGGTTTTCGTCTGTTCCCACCAACTATCCAGGGGAGCTTTGCATTATGTAAAGAGCACCCTGAATCACACATGGAGATCCAAGATCAAGAAGACAGGTTGCCATTGCCAAATCATGTCATCAAATCTTATGCAGATGCACCCTACCATTCTTGGACAATATGCAAGCAAGCATGACCATCAAATTGGAATTGCTAATCTTGCTTACACACAAATGTCACACATAGATTATCTGCAGATTAGATTCTGCAAACACATTGCAGCAATCTACATCCCACTTTCCCCACCTCTGTCCTGAAGAGAGCACCCAAAAAGCTCCCATAGAGAATGCAAATAAATCCCCTGACCCACCATCCCCATCCACCAGGCCAAGGGAGAGCCTAGTATCTCTCTCACAGGAGATCATATCATTATCAAGCAATCTGTTACACCATTTCCTTTTACAAATACTTATTACCTTTCACTATGAACTGCTTGCTTCCATATGTCCCTTTACTTATGGTCTTGTGACTCTACTACATCTTGTGATCCCTTCTGATGTTATCATGTGATCCATACACATCCAGGTAACACTGGATGCTGATTACTTTCCCTTTGTTTGGTTCTCTTTCCCTTTATATTCACTTCTTAGTTTTCGACTGTTGCAAGGCTTGTGCATTTACTGATGCCAGCACAGTTACTTGGTTATGACTCACTTTTGGCTCATCCTTATGACGATTACTTAGATGTCAAAGACTACCTGTTGAACTATCAGTTCAGAGCAAGGGATAAGTTCAAGATGAGGTCTGTAAGACAATCCAGGCAGGCATGGGCAGAAGTAATGTCTCAGAGAGTACAAATACGCAAAGGAGGTTGGTTACGTGAGCGTCGACAGTATATTCAGGAAGTGCCAGCAATGATCACAAGGGGACGGTCCGGAAGTAGTCGTGACCCGGGGTAGAGAGTGTCATAAACAAATAGACAGTCTGGAGACTGTCCGGTACTTTATTGAGCGCTTATATACCACAAGAGAGTTACTAAATAAAGGATGTGCTGTAACCTTGTTATCAATCACAATAGCTGGATGAGTAAGGCACCCAGGAGTGCTTTGGTAAGCATGCTCAGTCATGCTGAGTAATCTGCTGAGTAAGGAGGGCTCTGGTGATGAGTAATAGTTCTTGGAGTCCACATGATCGTTGTGTGTGAACTTCATGTATCATTTGCTTTACTTTAGGCTTTAATACAGTTAGTAAACCTTGTCAATTCTCTCCTAGGAACCTAAGTGTGTGGACCTCCATTTTAGGAGTCTCCCAGTTGAGTTTCATTTCATGTGTTGAGTGGTTATAAGGGTTGAACCACTTTACGGTAGAAGACTGGCTTACTGGCCATGAGCATTCAGTCCGGTCAGTTAGAGGTCCTGGGTTCAATCCTGTGTAATGGACTATTATGTGAGATATAACTGGAGTCAATCTTGGCACCGTTGTCTTGCTTGTCAATAGTCATATGTGTTCCTCATTAAGTCCCTTTGAAGTCCCATTAATAGAACAGACTCTTTGAGAGTGTTCATGACACTTACTATGACTCCTACTATACTAGTAGCACAGTCAAAGTGCAGCTATTGCTGCACTTCTCCTGTATATATAAGCTCAGTACTTTGTGACCAAAGCCCTAAGCTTGGTCTCTTGTATAATCCAACCTACTTTCCCTATCCCTTCCTCCCTAAGAGTCTCTCTTCACTCTACTGAGAAGAGCTCTCCTCTTTAAAGACCTACCTTCCTCTTCTCTCTGTGTGTTCAAGGTCTAAGACAGACTTGAATGCATATAGCTAGTGGAACCAGCCCTAGTCTATCCTATTACAAACTTACCTTAGCTTCTCAATGGACCAAGTCATACTAGGAAGGGTCTATTGGCCATAACCTGTTTAGCATAAATCACTTTGACTGCTGCAGGGATCCTTACTCTTTACAATGGGAACCAGCCCATTCATCTCAACCCCTTTCAACTACCAACTTGACTCCAGGCTTGAGAACTGACACAGCTAGTTACCATGACATTAATACTAACATTAGGGTCAACTCTAAGCATCCTAATGGAACCTTATAAAGGGTCTTATAAGGGCACTTCCTCATTGACCAATACTCCAAGTCCTTTGAAGACTGGCCCTAAAACTAACTTACAGCAAACTAACATGTGCTTTGCATGTGTACTAGCAATAAACACATGGACTCTAAAAGCCCTTACTCATTGTCTATGACTCATTTACTCAGCAGATTACCAAGGATGACTGAGCATGCTTATGGAGCATCCTCCAACATCTTACTCATCCTCTCATTGAGCTTGATAACAAGGTTATGACTTGTTCTCTATTTAGTAGTTCCCTTGTAGTATATAAGTGCTCAATAAAGGAGCAGACAGTCCTCAGACAGTCCATTTGATTCACAGCACTCTCTTCCACTAAGGGTACTCCTTGTGACTGCCCTATCTAGTACACTGGCTTTCTCTTTTCATGATCATCTTTCTCAACCAGTACCAGTGCCTCTTTGGTACCTGCTACTTGTTTGGACTATCCTCATTGTCAATGTCATCCTTGAACTTGTTCAACTTGGCTCTGAGAATTCCTCTTGCTCTTGAACTGGATTGTTCAACAGTGAGTTCTAACAAAGGGAAAGAGGATAGGGATGATAGATGCATAGCACGGGAGGTGCAAGGGTGCTGGTACAAGTCACATGAGTTTCCTGGCCAATGGGCTCACATACCTTACAAAGGGTTGTCATGTGTGGGTGTGCACATGGTGCATTTCAGTTGTCCAGTGGTGGGTTGTATCTCCCACTTCATGGGTTGTGGGTTGTACTGATTGCATTTCAGGCTGAGCAGGAAGGGCCTCATCTGCCCCATTACCATGCAGTTCAGCATATGGTGCCTGTTCCATGTCTGTGCCCCCTCTATCACATCCTTGTTGAATTCAAGGACTATAGACTCATAGTATGATACTGAGCCCTCTTTATCAAATATAACATCTTAGGATTCCATGATGCAGTGGGTGGGCAGTGCACAAGTCTGTATGCTCCCACTCATGTACATATCCCAGGAATGTGCACACCAGCAACCTTGCATCAAGTTTGGTGAAGTTCTGTGGAACATGCAAAAGTGTGCATCCCAAAAACTCAGAGTTAGGACACATCAGGCTTGTTCCTGCTCCAAGCCTCTTCTGGGATCATGTTTTCAAGCACACAGGTTGGCATTATGTTATGAATGTGGGCCACATACTTGAGTGCATTGAGCCAGAACAACTCAGGTAAGTTGGCAT
>JAGFNK010000410.1:0-47412 GCA_025769875.1 Russula earlei
CTTGTCATACTGCTGAATTGACAGAAGGCAGCATTGCTGATGAGGCACTGCATCTTACTGCGGCGATGCAATATTGTGGATTCCGAAGTGTAGTTGGGACAATGTGGGGGATGGCTGATTCTGATGGACCGGAACTGGTCGGGGCACTTCTACAAGTCGCTGTTCTCGAAGTCAGAGTCAGGGTCTGCCTACTATGAGAGATCTGCGAGGGCCCTTCGGAATGCAATGCGGGGATTAAGAAAGAAAGGACTTCCATTGGAGCGATGGGTGAATTTCGTTCATTATGGAGCGTGATTGGTAGTTTCCGGTTAGTAGTCAAGTTTTCGTTGGAGATGCTGGGATACTGACGACTAGTCTGCGTCATTAGACTCAGAGAGCTCTGGGAGTCTCAATGAGAACTCATACCTGCAGATTGTATGTGATCGTACTGCTGTTGATGCCAAACGCCTCTCATATCGTTTCAATGTCAGAGAAAGAGTTGTCTTGATCTCAAGTTAAAGCATGTAGTATGAATCTCGTCATACATGCCTCGTTCCCTTTCATTCTTCCGAGGCGGGTACCATATAGGTGACACCGTTACATGTGTGCTTTATATTAGCGCATGATTAGTGGATTACCGTTGGCGTTGATCGCATGAGGTACATCTGCAAATTTCCGTCCCATATCTATTAATCATGAGATACATCTCTGGTTCTGTCCTAAGATCAGGAATAGATCATTGATTTAGACAAAGGCGTTGAAAGCCTAGGGTTACGGCGCGCTGGTCATTGGGGCAGCGCTTAGACAACCCTAGAAAGTTTCATTATCCTACAGTTGGCACGCCGAACGTAGGGGAAGAGCACGCTGCTCTGCGTGTTGACTGCTGGCCGCACGCGAAGCATCGTTTTCCAAATAGTTCACGACGCTCGACGAATGTCGATGGTGTTGTTGTGCGTCGCAGAAGACGGCTCGATGAGGACGGTGCGGTTTATGACGAGACGGTGATTGAGAAGCGGCGCGAGCGGGAGGTCATGAAGAGCGACCGATGCGCGGACGCTCCAACTCGTAATTTAGACTTCGCATACGCACCGGACAGGGACGAGGGTGCAGAAAAACAAATTTCGGGCCCATCGAGGGCACGTCGAATCATGTTGGGCTTGGACACTCGTTTCTGCAATCTATGAAGCGCTCGCTTGCGTTGGTCATCTTTCCGGACATGCGGCATGGGACGAGCTTCGCATACTGAGGGAACAGCAGGAGGAGTACAAACGCGGGATCAACAGACGGTCCCCGACTCCGGTCGAAGCCCGGTGAGAGAGGAACCTCATGGCACCGGGACCTCGCATCTCGCATTTTCACGCTTCATACCAGAGGTCGTGCTCTGCCGGCCTGAGCGCTGAGCCAGCCGTGTTGTCCTCATACATCGAGTAGTGCACCCAGCGACGCTCCCACCAGCGCTGCCACAGAAGGAACGAGGCATATCTGAAAAGATTGGCACTTCATTGTTTCTTCGAAGTCGAATTACTCTGATATTGAAACGATACATGAAACATTTGTTTTGACAATGGAAACTTGAATGTTAGCTGGAATAGTTGCACAGTCCGCGGGTATGAATTCCGATTGAGGTTGCTGAGCTCTTGTTTGCAGAGCCCTGCCACGATAGGCGCTTGTAGCTTGTAGTTAATGCCAATGCTTCCCCTACAGACTTGACCGTTAACTCACAACTAATAATCATGCACCGTAGTGCACGAAGTTCACCCATCGCTCTAAGGAAACTCCCTTCTTTCTCCTCAGGCCCTGAACCGCATCTCGGAGTGCCTCTGCTGATCTCTCGTAGTACGGTGTCCCTGCTCGCTTGCTCGAGAACATCCTCTTGTAGAAGTGTGAAACCAGATCCGGTCCATCAGAATCAGCCATTCCCCACAGAGTCCCAGTTACACTTCGGAATCCACAATATTGCATCGCCGCTGTAAGATGCAGTGCCTCATCAGAGATGCTCCCTTCTGTCAACTCAGCAGTATGACAAGCTGAGAGGAACGCAAACTCCGCAGTTGGGAGTTGGGATCGGATGAGGTCAAGCAGTGTAAGCTGTTGACCATCATGAAGCTGGAATGACGCGTCAAATGGCTTCCCATGTTGTAGCTTTCCATGACACACGAAATGGGAAAACCGATGGTCTCGGAGGCTTTCCACAACGGCAGAAGGTGTTGCCTTGTTTGACACAAGTGTCGTTACCTTCGTCTTGAGCTGTTGTATGGCCCATATTTCTGGAAACGCAGTAGAGATCGATCGGGTTGCGCCACAAGAAGCAGTGAGGGCTTTTCAGAGGCCCGTTTACTGGGTCTGCGGGATTCGATGAGTGCAGATAGTGTTGGAGTATATGAGGGAATATAGAGGTCCGAGAAATAACGCTTTTGGCTATCACTCGATGGAATTGGGCCCATAGCGTGTAGCGGGAGAGAGCAAAAAACCGAAGTTGGGCACCACCAAACTCGGGATTGTTCAGGGACGTTCAACGACCGGAGCCTTCCAATAACCGGCCGGCCGACAAGATCATAAAGGCCACCAAGGATGGAGCGTAGAACACGCTGATATTGCTTTGAATCAAGACCATGCTTCTTGGAGGTTCGGCAATTCAGAAGTCGATCTCTGAGTTCTATTGCACGGTCAAAGAAGTCGTCAGAAGTAGTGATGAGGGAAGGAGGGGAGTCGTGAAGAAGCATGAGGATGTCGGAACGCCACCCGGAATGGTTGACGATAATTACCGGCCCATATAACGCAGCAGACTTGAGAGTGTCGAAGGAAGGGGCCTTCAAGAAAGACTCAAATCCAGGAGGCGATCAGACCTGAGAGATAAGATTGTCACGATCATCCAAAAGTGTCCTTTGCTGAAACAAGAGAAAACCTATTCGATCCATATACTCGGGGCCACCGTTTCCACGACCACCATCGGCGTTCAAGGTGACCGTCTCAAGGTCCCCATTGACCGCGGCGAATTTGTCGGCTAATTGGGGATATGCTGTGTGAAGTTGATCAATCGACGTACGAAGGCCACGCATCTCTGACCAAAGTAAAGCCCTTCCTTGGTCGATAATCTCGATGGCCTTCTCTAGTCGACCTGTGCGGATCAAATGGGATGCGTAGTCTAATGGCAATACCTTGTCATAATCCGAAACCGCAACAAGTCGGAAATGCTGCGTTTCGAGGGTTGGTGCGAAGGCGAGAGAGTCTTGCATCAACGAGATGGCGGTGTCGTATGCAGTTGAGGTGCAGGGGTGTCCATATTTGTGCGCTATTTGTGCCCACAAACACGATGCATTCAACCTACGAGGTGTCAGAGCACGTTCATTGTTGACCGCCGCTTGGTATAGTTGCATCATTTCATTCAAGTCCTCTTCGTGATGAAGAAGGCGGAAGCGGGTAAGTAGAGGTTCACAAAGTCTTACAGCCAGTATAAAGTGGTTCCACGATTCAACTGTGATGGTGAGACGATTGCGAAGGACGGAAATTGATTCGTTCAGGTGGTCGAGGTTATTGGTGCACAAGAAGGCCTTGTGAAGCATTTCGCCTAGGGCTGTGCCAGTAAGGGTTGCGAGGTCACCACTAATACTGGCCCGGGGATGAGAAGAAGAGGCGAGGGCAAGTCGATGATATTGGATGGCTTCTTCGATGTCCGCCATTTCTGTGATATGATCGCAGTAGAGGTGATGTTCAGATTCCATGGACCCCATCATGGTAGGTCTCGACTGGGACTGGGACAGTGACGCGCTCAGGTCTCGAAATAGAGGGATAGGAGGCAAGTTGGGTCGAAAAGCTGAACGAGGATCTCGAAGCCGAGCTACGATACAAAAATGTTGATCAAGCCCCCATTCCAGGTAGGCGAGCCCCTCGATGAGGTCAGGACGGAGGGGATCCTCTAGAGAAGCCCCAGAAAGCAAAGTTTGAAAGCGGCAGATCTCCTTCCCAAGATACTCCGGCTTCCCACATTGGTTTGCTTGCAGTTCGGCAAATCTGGCAACCAATCGCAAGGCTATTCCTTTGAATTCACTCGGCCTCTCGTCAGGTACGATCAATTTGTCCAGGATGACCATCGCTTCTTCGTAATCGTCATTCAACAAGGCCATGTCGAAACGCTCAAGGAGAGACTCGGCGAGGGCGATGGATACTAGTTGTAAATCTGGTAGGCGTTTATTCGCCTCCCGGAGGCATTCGACGACTTTCTCGGAAGGCACTCTCCTTCCGATTCCATGCTCTGCTGCAAAGTGAGTATGAACAGAGTCAGCCAACGTCACAATGATGACCGTTAGAGAGCGTTTCGGGATGTCAGAGTTGAGAAGCTCGCGGCAGAGGTTCGCCCTCTCCTCGATGCTTAACGTGACATCTCCGGAATCCAACCCCATCTCGAGTGCCAACTGGACTACAAGGAATCCCGTAACAACAGAGCGTGAGAGATTGAAGGCTTCAAGTGGTAGGTCGTCGAGATAACGAAGGGACCTAACACACCACTTGACATCCTCGGGCTTCATGGTCTCAAGGGACCAAAAGTAAAAGGAGACCGTGATGTGGAAGAATATCTCAACGATGTTCATGGGGCATCCATCCCAGGGCAGTGGAAGGAATATCGCTTCTGTGTGGCGGAGAAAGACTTGTTCGAGATTGCCCTGTTCACTTGTTAACCTATGGCGCTAGCTTCGTGTCATCGGCAGGGCTTGAACACAGAAAGCGCGCCGAGGGTCAGATCGGGGTAATAATGAAATCGCATTTTGAACACGAGGAATGTCATGATCAAGTTTATGGAGACGATCTGCATACTATAAGACAGACAGGTAAAGTTGGTTGGAACACCGAACTTACCTTGATCGTCCATGACAGTGGGTTGAATTACTGTAAAAGTCAATTGTGTCGGCAAGAGAATCGGTAATTCAATCACACATTTAAATGACACCAAATTATTTTCTCAATCACTTATTCAATTACTCATTTATTAGGTATCAGACAAATAAATTACAATGATACAAGAAATGATTTTCTATTTTGTGTAGTGTTAGATTATAGACCACTGTAATATATTTGATTGAGTGTGCAATGTGTATGTGTGCAGCAGCCAAATGTGCAAGCACTGTATGTGTGGGAATGGCTAGATAAGATTAAGCAAGGCACTCAGTATCATGCACATAGGCAATCACTATAATGTATTACAAAGATAAGATTAAGCAAGGCACTTATCTAGGTATGAGTCCACTGCACATATGTGATATAATGAAGTAACATACCTCAGTATCACACATGTAAGTGATCACTGAGGGGAAAGATGTACTAAGTGGGTGATCTACCCCTCTTTGGGTTCATTGTTAACTGCTATTGTTTCACCTTGAACTATTTTTACTTTTGTCTCCTTGACTACATTTCACCTCTTGATTGTGATCCTCTCTTATTGTTCCATTCTTGTGTTTCACCTATTGTTTGATCTCTTTTTGCTACTGGTTTAGCTTTATCTATTGTTCTGCATATAGTACTGTACAGCCTCACCATATACAGTATTTAAGTGCTTTTAGAAGCTGGGGAATGCCCCTGTTGGAAACGCAGCTACCGTGTGGCAGAGAAACAGACCCTATGGACCAGACAGTTAGAATGCTGTGTTGATACCATCTGTTCCTTTTTCCCTCAGTCTTTCATATATAAGACTGAGGTCAGTAGCACACTTACATATACTCATTATGTACATAGCCTTTGTCTAACAGGTTAGCTTACTAACCTAATATTAGTCTTTCATATACAAGACTGAGCCTTTGTCCAACAGATTATGAGACCTGCCTGTCTCTGAAAGCTAAATCACTTCCATAAACAGTCGACATTTTGTAACCATGTAACATGAGTTCCTCAGCATCACCCCCAGCACCTTCATCCTTGAAAGGAAAGAGCTCTCCCACAGGTGGAGCCACAGGAAAAATGGGCAGAACCAAACTCCAATGTCATGATGTGCTGATCCTTCAAGATGGTGCAGATGAATATGCTGACTGGAAGGGAGTAATGGAGGCAATATATTCAAAGCAACAGATCTGTTAAACATTGTAAACAGAACTGAAAAGAAACTGGACACAAAGGTCAATCCCGATGCTGCCACCAACTGGATGGCAAGGGACTGCGAAGCATGCGCCCAAATCTTTATGTCTGTACAAGGGCACACACTCAAAACAATACTTGGTGTAAAAGATTCCACAGAGTGCTGGAAAAAGCTTTCAATTCAGTTTGAAGGGCAAGGCGACCAACAAGTTGCCCACTTACTGTCAGACCTATACCTGACCACCCTCTTGGACACTGAAGCAATGGCTCCCCAGCTTGAGCACAAAATGCAGCTTGCATGCATGCTCAAAACACTTGGATACCCAATACCCAGAAAACTTCTTGCATGGGTGATCATCATTGCACTCCTGGAAATGTTGGAAACTCATAAAACCATACTGTATTCCATGCCCTCTGACAAGCTCAGTACTGACTATGTCATCGGCCAAATCCTGGCAAATGAACAACACCGGATCTGCATGACTGGTACCACTGCAGCAGCCTACTTTGCCAAGGTGGGCAAAAAGGAGAAAAATAAAAACAACCAAAACGAGAAAAATAACAAAAGGTGCACCCACTGCAAGCGCAAGGGACATGAAATAATGGAGTGCTGGAAACTCCATGGGAAACCCACCAAGAAGGCGAAAGTTGCAGCCACTGATGCTAGCATGCCCAGATCACCAATGTCCACATTGCTGACACTCACCAGTGCCATGATCACCAATGTCCCAGATCCTGACTATGTTATTAGATTATACCATGCAGTTGGGGACAATCCTGACCTGACCACCACCCACACATTAAAGACCCAGGATGAGCTTCAAACAGCCAACCTCGCTAACAGTTGGCTCATTGACTCTGGGGCATCATGCATAATGACCTCCCACCATGAATGGTTCAACCAATATACCACTCTCCCAAATCTGACTCAAGTCATGCTTGGAGATACTAGTTCTATTCCTGTGATTGGAGTTGGCCAAGTACAAGTTTGAATGTGTGCAAATGGCACATGGAACAACGTTATGTTCCATGATGTCCTGCACATCCCAGACTTACATGGAAATCTCTTATCAGTTTCCCATCTGGCATGACATGGCACAGAAGTGCAATTTCAGAGTCAAACATTTGGCATATACAAAAGAACCAGCTAATATGTGAAGGGTCCCTACACAGTACACTATACATCATGGCCATATCCTCCCCCAAGTCTGAGTCCATGCACATCATGATGCTGGACCACTTCCCTGCAGAAGGCAACAAGCCATATGCAGTTGCCATTACCACACGCCTCGAAACATCCAAGGCTTCCCTACATGTTTGGCACTGGTGTCTTGGTCACTTAAACACTGACACCATAACCTGGATGCTGAAGAAAGGGATGGTGAAAGGGATGGAGATCACTGGAAAGTGACTCACCACCAGTGTTTGTGAGCCATGCTTGAAGGGAAAGCAAACATGCCTCGAAATCTTGAAGGCAACAGAAACACGTGCTGATGTTGTGTTAGGCCACATCTTCTCTGACATCTGTGGGAAGATGCCCACTAGAACCCCCCAGGGTTATGAGTACTTTGTCACCTTTGTGGATGACATGTTGAGGAAAGTGTTTGTTGGTGGACTTCAATTCAAATCTGACACACTTGCACACCTCAAGGTGTTCATGGCATGTGCTGAAGTCAAAACTGGCCAGCAGCTGAAAGTCCTCCACTCTGACAGAGGGGGTGAATACACTGGGAAAGAGTCTCAGAAGTTCCTCACAGAGAAAGGAATTAAGCTGGAACTCACCACCCCAGACACATCTCAACATAATGGCATCATGGATGTATGAACTGGACACTCCTAGAAAAAGTCCAGGCAATACTCATGGACGCTGCGCTGCCCAAGTCCTTCTGGCTCCACACCCTCAAATATGTGGTGCACATCCACAACATCACACCTACATGCACACTTGACAATAGACAATATGACACCTGAGGAAGCCTGGAGTGGGAATAAACCCAACCTCTCACAACTTTGTGTCTTTGGCATGTGTGCATTTGTCCACATCCTGGAGGATAAATGCACCAAGTTAGACACAAGGTCACTGGTGTGCACACTCTTGGGATATGCTCCCCAGAGGAAAGCCTACAAACTCATCCACTGGCCCACTCACTGCATCATAGAATCATGCAACATCATGTTCAATGAAGGGGGCCCAGCAGTGCCACATGTTGAGCAGACAGTCCTTGAATCCAACATGGATAGTGATAGTGAGCAGGCAGAAGTGATGGATAGTGAGGTTGAGGGGGCAGAAGGCATGGAACAGACAGCAGGGATGGAATCACCACCGCATGCTGAAATGCAAATTGCGGTTGACATCACTCCACCTGTCTGGCCAGCAATACACTCAATACAATGTACACCTCATGAAGTGGGCAACGTACCTGTCCAGCCCACCTCCGAATGAATGAGGCGCTCCACTTGTGCACCAACATGTGATGACAACCCTCAGTATTCCATCACATTGTACATGCAACATAAGAAATGTACCGAATGAGGAAACTGTCATGAACCATTTCCCAGAGAGGGCCCTTGAAGGACCCCTCCTTATTAGAGGAAACCCAGCCTCTATGATGCCACCCTGTTCACATGGACAAAAGGGGTGAGTAGAGGTGTCCACAATATTGCATGCTCATTGTCACATGAGCAATTCTTGGCACAATTGACATACAGCAAGCCCCACTTAGTGGCAACCCTTTTAGCAATAAAGAACAGTATTATAGCCTCCATAACGACCCTTCAGGATGACTCTAAGTTCCCTACAAGAGGCACTAACAGAATACTAAAAGCCCTACAATGTGTTATCAGACTAACTCTAATAACCTTAGAATGACCTATAAAGCAATACTAAGGACCTTAATAGAAGTATTAGGGTCGACTCTAAGGACCCTAATAGAACTAAGGTAGGCGTCATTCATTGCCAGCACCCTTACATAAGCCACTTACTAAGCGCCAAGACTGGCCAAATGTTTGAATGGAAAAAAAAAAGAAAAAATAATTGGCGAAGATTCATGGCAGGCTTTGCCTTGCCCCTCACACACCTGCCTGGTGTGCATCACAGCCAGGATCGACCAGGTCAGGGCTGAAGCCGCTCTCTTCACCATCCTTGCTGGCTTTGCCGTTCTGTCTGAGCTCATGTCGATCCCTTCATGACCCGGTGGGTCTTCAAAACTGATGCCCGCTGCATCCCTTAACTTCTTCCCCAGCTCACCTTCAACATGAAGTGACTTCACCTTCACCTCCCTCCTTCCTTGCCAGCCTTCCTCACCCTTTGCACATCTATCTCCTCACTCTCTATCATCCCTCGTGTGTAGCCTTTGTGCTGGGAATTTCTCTTGCTCCTCCTCTTTCCTCTCTCTCCTTTTGGCTCCTCTCGGTCTCGGTGGCATTACAAACTCACACACGTGTCCCTGGACTTGTCACGCCCTCGGCTCTCTCTGAACATCTCGCCACCATCTCCTGTAACCATTCAACTGGTCTCACCCATTAGCCCCACTCCATCTCCACTGCCATGACAACATGTTCCATTTTCACCAGCGTGCAAGCCGTTTTCTCCAAGATCTGGGGGAGGATCAGATGATTTGACTTTTGCAATCTTGGTTTGCGAGTGGTGCTTCACTCAAGGCTTGGATACCTTTGGTGCTGGTGCAACTATGGGGTCCAGAGTGCGGCACTGTGGGTTGGCAGTCTGTTATGATGCGTGAAAGCGTTGCACAATAGGTGTGTTTATGTTTTACCGCTTTCTTCCTTCAGGCCTGATGGAATATTGTTCATAGGTGTTACATCCATCCATTCAGTGATGAGTCAAAAAGAGATGTGAGTAACAGCTGTTTATCAGATACAGTGTGTCGTTGTATCCCCATTTGTCTGCACATGTACACCGCTCCTGCCTCGACTTCTTCTTGCCTTGCCCCTCTTGCTTCCTCTTCCCCTCCCCTCTTGTCTATATGTTCCCCTCAGGTGAACACAACTTTCCCTCACAGCACAGACACACTAATGTGTTGACAGATAGTGGGATGGTGGATCAGGATTGGCATGCTGTCCACTTGCAGCCATTACAGGTGGGAGGGTCTGATGACCATGATATTTACAGTTAGCCCAAGCTGCTTCAGCGCCAGACAAGCCCTGGTCATAAGCAGAGATGAAACGCGCAGAACAGTTTGCATATCTGTAGTGTGTAGACATGCATTAGCAAAAAAACCAGATAGCAAATGCTAGGAAGGAACAAACCGCCTCATTTGAAGAAGAGGAATGTCATCCAGACATGCAAGCATGTTTTTTTCCATCTTGACAACATTTGATGTGCGCATGGATGCTCGATACCGGAATTTTGCAGCTCCCCAGTACTGTTCAATAAAATTAAGCTCACAGTGATATTTTGGGTAGAAATCACATATGTGTCTGCGGGATGTCACGAACTCCTCAAGTTGAGACTTCTGTGAGATATCGCCGTTTTCAGCGCACTTGGCGGAGCTTGAATTCCGCCCAAATTGGCGCAGAAACCCCCTCAAACATGCAGGATGAATATCTCCCTCAAAACAGCTTCACTTCATATGAAATTTATTGTCCCTGAATTGCCTGAATGAGGGCTAGGCAGCCCCATTGTTTTCATGAGATTTGAGTGAGAATTGGTTGAGCTGGACTCAAGCCACCTCCACATGTGTATTAGATGAATTACAACTCAAAATCATGGTCTATATCTATTATTTTTCCCTCATGTTGTACCCATGGGCTGTCTTGAGGCAGCCCCATAGTGTTTTTGACTCAAGTGTTGTGGTGTGCAACATTATTTCCAGTGCAATTGGAGTCGCGGCCAGCCACTCATCACCCCTCTTGCCTCTCGATTCTGACCATCCTTCTTGTTTTTCACAGACAGAGAGGAGTGGGTTGCAAAGAGGGGTCCTATTCTGAACTCTTTCTACTACAGAGTAGCTAGGGTGTTTTTATATACAGGAGTCGTCTCCATTGCAGGTGGTGGCAGCAGGTGTGGACGAGGAGCGAAGGCGTAGGCGGTGAGCATGAGTTCGTAGATAGAGACATAGGTGGCGAGGACTCGAGAAAGAGGATGCGTGGGGTGGCTTGCGTGGGGGTGGGATCTGTCATCTTGTGGCGGCGGTGGCGGGGTCGTCTCCACTGCAGGTGTCGGCAGCAGACGTGGGCAAGAGCGCATGAATGGATGGGGAGGCGATGTGGGAGGCGGTGTGCGGTGTGCTGTTGGCGTCAGCGACTGCTTCTCCTGTGGCGGCGGCGGTGTGGCGGCGGCTTCTGCTCCTGTTGTGGCATGTTGTGGCTAAGTTTGTGGCCGAGGCCTTCTTGGTCTTCTGGGGTGGTGCTGGTGGCGAGGGGTTGCGATGGTGCGGCGGTGCTGGTGTCGCACGAAACTACTAAAGCGGCGGCTGTGACTGAGAAGACTGAGGCTGAGACTGAGAAGGTGGTGGCGGACTGAGCTGGTGCGATGGTGGAGGCGGACGGGGTGGAGGTGACGACTGAGGGCAACGCAGGGGTGATGGCGGCTGTGGCTGACAAGGGCGTGGCGGCTGTGGCTTGTGAGACGGTGGTGGAGGCGGCGGCATGTGGCGCTAAGACGTTGGTGGCTGAGGCTGAGGCTATGGCGGCGGCTGACAAGACTAAGGTGGCTGGCAAGGCTAAGAGCGTGGTGGCGGCGGTTGACTGATCTGAAGCTGGGGCGACGGAGACGGCTGGCAAAACTAGGGGCACGGTGGCGGTGGCTGAGACTGAGAAGGCTGAGGCTGAGGGCAGGGTGGAGATGGCGGCGGCTGGCAATGCTGGTGCTATGACGGACTGGGCTGAACTGACGAGTACGGGAAAGGCTAAGATGGAGACTGATGCGAAGTCAGCGGCTGGCACGACTGAGGCTACTGTGGCGACGGACGAGGTGACGGACAAGATGGTGCGTAAAGAGTCGTGTGGCTTATTCATCAACCGTCCACCTGTCCACTCCACTCCAGGACGACAACAAGGCATTCTTCCCTTCCCAGAGCTGCTCACCATACCTTGCTCTACCCCTCCATTTCAACCCCCTAAACCCTCATGGGCTCGAAGCAACGTGCTTCAAAATGCCGGCCTGCACCGACACATACTACTGGCCAAAGGAAGGCTGCCTGAAAAAAAACTGGTGGAAATGAAAGTGACAGCTCAGGCACTCCCACTCAACCGAAGCGATCACAACCATGAGCTCAGGCTTCCAAGACATCCCTTCCTGCTATTGATGAGGATGGGGAGGAAGAGTCCTATGCCTATGTAAATGCAGAAGCCTGGGAACTCACTACAGCACAAACGCACGGACCACAAGACATGCAAAATTGTCGCAAAGGCGCACAGCCTCGATGTCGACTCACCCACACAGCTATATGGCTGGCCGCGAATCGCTTACAAGAGTACATATGTGCGTATTCTTTTCGTGCCATCTCCTCTTCGTCCTCACATCATCATCATCGTCGCCGCCAGCACGCCACCCTCACCCCCATCAACCGCTGCACGCCATCGCCCTCAATGCCCCCGCCTTCACCATGCACTGACGAGTCCCAACGCACAGCCGAAGAGCCCTGTACCACGCCGCCGTCTTCGTTGCCATCAGACAGTGTTGCTACTGTACATTTCAGTATGCTTTTCTCCCCTTTTTTACTAGACTCTCATTTTGTTAGTCAGAGATCTGCACGCTGCCTATGTGTCCATTTCCCAGCCTGCCGCCGTCTTCCCTCTCCCTTTCTACTTCCACGCCCCCTCGCTCCTCTCCCTCGCATCTGCCATCCAAGTTCTCCAATCATCCCACCTGCAATTGCGTTCGGCAGCGCCATCAGCGCCCAAGCGACCACCCACCAGCACTCTCCCTATCCCCCCTCCAGCCTCTCCTTTGCATCATCTCCCCCTCCTCGCGTCGCGACTCGACCACACCCCTCGTCACCACACCTGGCCTCGGCCATCCTTCACAAATCGCCACACGCCACTACCACAGCCGCTGGAGACCACGACTCGATACCTCGCGTCATCCAGCTTTGGTCCCCTTCTCACGTCTAGATTTCCTTTAATATGACTGTCTTTTGTGCTTTTCCTGTCCCTTAGCCTTAGTTCTAACCTGTATCTGCTACCATGTTGAATAAAGTTGCCCTGTTGTTCCCTTATCATCTGTGTGAACCTGAGTGCAGTCGAATGAACAAACATGTTCTCGCGTTCCCGCTAGGTGCTCCTCCTCTTTGGAGCTTCAGTCTTATGAAGTCATTCTGCATTCTTGGACACACTTCACCGCCCCATGGGCTCAGGTGTGCACTTCCTGGGGGGGCTCCTTCCCGGCACATGACCGTGCTACTGTCACACGATATGAGGGAAACGATGTTGCACACCACAACGCTTGAGTCAAAAACACTATGGGGCTGCCTCAAGACAGCCCATGGGTACAACATGAGGGAAAAATAATAGATATAGACCATGATTTTGAGTTGTAATTCATCTAATACACATGTGGAGGTGGCTTGAGTCCAGCTCAACCAATTCTCACTCAAATCTCATGAAAACAATGGGGCTGCCTAGCCCTCATTCAGGCAATTCAGGGACAATAAATTTCATATGAATTGAAGCTGTTTTGAGGGAGATATTCATCCCGCACGTTTGAGAGGGTTTTCTGCACCAATTTGGGTGGAATTCAAACTCCACCAAGTGCGCTGAAAACGGCAATAAGTGGGGCTTGCTGTATGTCGATTGTGCCTAGAATTGCTTGCGCAACAATGCGCACGCGATATTGTGGACACCTCTACTCACCCCTTTTGCTCGTGTGAACAGGGTGACACCATAGAGGCTGGGTTTCCTCCTATAAGGAAGGGTCCTTCAAGGGCCCTCTCCGGAAAATGGTTCATGACAATGCTCATATCTCATCTTGGAATGCAGATACTGGTGCCTCGACTCATATGACATTCAATCGCCACTGGATTCGTAATTTCACACCTCATCGAATCCCAATTTGCCTTGCTGATGGGTCTGTGATATATTCTGAGGGAATTGGGACTGTCAGGTTCAACCCTTTGGTGGAGGGGCAGGAACTTGCTCCTATAGAGTTCGCCAATGTGCTCTATGTTCCCTCTCTCTCTAGTAACCTCCTCTCTGTGCTATACCTCACAATGAGTCCCCATTTTATCACTGTCATTCAAAAGGACACTCTCCACTTCATCAAGAATGACAGGATCATGTTCCAAGCAAAGGTATCCACCTCTAACTCAGCCTTTCTACTGGGGGAGACCATTCCTGTTGAGCACCATGCCTCCCTCTCATCCACCAGCACTCTCCCAATGAATCTGGACCTCTGGAATCAACACCTTTGCCATCACCACCTGGCAGGTGTCAAGAAGCTGCTTTCAGGTAACCAGGTGACAGGACTCAGACTTGATTCTCAAGCTGATCCTGATCCAGTATGTGAAGCCTGTAAACTGGAAAGATGCATGCAGATCCCTTCCCACCTTCATCCTCTAGAGCATCCAGGCCTCTCCAGCTTGTCCACAGTGATGTGCATGGCCCTACAAAGGTCCAAACAGCTCAGGGATATCGCTACTGGGTCACCTTTATTGATGACTTCTCTCGCTTTAAAGCTGTCTATCTCCTAAAGCACAAATCAGAGACATTCATGGCCTTCAAACAGTTCAAATCTTGGGCTGAGAATGTCACAGGACAGAGGCTACGCACACTGAGAGATGACAAGGGTGGGGAGTACATGTCTAGAGAGTTTGACTCTTTCTGCATAGATCATGGCATCCAGAGGCAGCACACAGCTAGGAATTGACCCCAGCAGAATGGTGTGGCAGAGAGGGCCAACAGGACAATGGAGGAAGGTGTTATCTCTATGCTCTTTGAGTCTGGGATGGCCACATCATTCTGGGGCGAAGCACTGGCTGCATTCATCTCTGTTAGCAACAGGGTCACCACCACAGCACTGAGCAACAGTACTCCTCATGAATCTTTCTATGGGACCAAGCCAGATCTCTCTATGGTTTGGGTCTGGGGATGTACTGCTTATGTGCTCATTCAGAGGGACAAGAGACCACTTGGAAGCCTAGGAGTGCACATGGAGAAGTGCATCTTCATTGGATACCCTCAGGGGTACAAGGCATGGAAATTCTACAATCCTGTCACCAAGAAGGTGATCATTTCAGAAAGAGCTGACTTTGATGAGCACTTCTTCATGAACAAAAAACAATCAGCACCCCAATTACCCCCCCCTTGTCTCAATTCATTATTGGACTCCCCCCCTCCCTTCACATGTCTCCCAGAGACCCTGGATGACTCTCCAGAGGACTTCTATTGCTCACAGCAGCATGGGGGAGATCAGCCTATGGCTTCTGTCTTGCCTTCTGCTCACTCCCCTTCACCTCCATCATCTCCCATGTTCCACACTGCTCATCCAGGCCCTCCCAGAACACCATCTCCATCACCCACACCTCCTCCTGTCATCCCAGCTGCCCCTCGTCGCTCTCAGTGCCTTAGGCGACCTAGGGAAGAGTGGCTACTTGAGCAATGGGCCGTGCCACGCACTACAGGCAGATCAGAGACCCCACTCTAGCTGTCCCCTCATCAGATGAAGATGAGAGAGACTCATATGATCCATGCGACCCCCTGAATGTGCACTCAGCCTCTGTGATTGAGCCACACTCCTACTCACAGTCCCAGAGATGCCCTGATGCCGAATTGTGGCATAAGGCATGTGAAGAGGAGATGGAGGCCCACAGAGTCAATGGCACCTGGGAAATTGTCACATTGCCCCCTGGGAAGCATGCCATTGGTTCCAGATGGTTTATGAAGGTGAAACACAATGCTGATGGCACCCTGGACCGCTACAAAGCCAGACTGGTTGCCAAAGGCTACTCCCAGCACCTAGGCTTCGATTTCAAAGAGACCTTTGCCCCCACTGTCAGATATTCCACCATCAGGATCATCTTGGCCTTGGCAGCTATGGAAGACCTTGAACTTCACTCTGTGGACATCTCTCATGCTTATCTCAATGGTGAGCTGGAGGAGGAGATCTACATGAAGCAACCTGAAGGCTTTGAGATCAGTGGACCAGATCATGTCTGCACGCTCAGGAAGTTGCTCTATGGCCTCAAGCAAGCAGGGAGAGTTTGGAACAAGACTCTCCATTCTGTGCTCTTGTCTATGGGCTGTTGAACCGGAACCCGAATGGATCAAAGAAGGCGAAGACCTTCATACAAGGTTCAAGATCCGCTCATAGATGTTACGTGTTAGACAGAACTTTAGTATATGCGCTTATGGCAATAGGGTTATGCATAGTACGCTATCTATCACAAGATGCAGCCTTATGCTGCATCTAGAACGTTTCCACATCACGCGTCACTTAATGCGCGATATAGTGGACACCTGTAGTCACCTCTTTTGGACTTAGGAACAGCCCTGGGTCATAGAGGTATAAATACCATACTTGTAGACGAGTATACACATTGCTCTACACCCCAATATCACTTGAGCATTAGCACAACCTCTAAGGTGGGTTGCTTGGCCTGTTAGCTGCGCTCTATGCTGCGCAACAGGTTATGGGCCCTGCAAGCCATGCGCCTTCATCGGCTGCAACGATGGCGAAGCATCCCTGAAGCCTGCATGCTGCGGCGAGCTAGTCTACCCTATGGGGAGACTATGTTGGCTTGTTTAAATACAATACTCTTACTGACGACCTCTAAGCCCTCTTCTAACAGCTACAATGTCGTCGTCTCAACCCTCTGCCCCTGTTGTCCCCATCCTCGATGGTGCAAACTATGGTATTTGGTCAAAGGCTATGAAAGCCTACCTCATGTCCGTTGGACTGTGGGGTTATTGCAATGGCACTTTTGAACTGCCTACCATCCCTGCCCTTCCTCAGGCGCCTCTTCCCGAAGAGATTGCTGCCCAGGCTGTCGCTCTGGCAGCTGTGAAAGAATGGAACAAAGGGAATGATATGGCAGTCGGTCATATGGTCCTTAGATCGAGCATCGCGATCCAACAAGATCTAACGTCTTTGGATAACGCTGAGACTATCTGGAATTGCCTAGATACCCTTTATGGTACGGCGACTACCACCAGTATCTATAAGGACTTCAAAGAAGCCATCTCCATCCGCATTAACCCGAGCCAGCACCCTGGCCCTCAAATGGATCGGATACACGCTGCGTTCCAGCATCTCACCGCATCCTCCCTCATTATTCCTGATGCCTTACAGGCACTCATCATGCTTGCAGCTATTCCCTCGAAATGGGAAATGCTTGTCCACATCGTCACCCAGAACTATGAACTAGACGATCTTAGTCCAAAACATGTGCGAGAGGCTATTGTCTCTCAATATCAAACTGAGATCAATCGTGGAACAAACAAAAAGCACAGTGCGCAGAAGCTCTCAGCTGTCAAGCGCAAGCACGGTGACCCCTCCTTCTCCAATCAGCAGCAGGGCAATAAGCCCAAGCGCAATGAAGATAAGGACAAGCGCCAGCACGGCAAGCGCGGCGGCAAAGGAAAAGGGAAAGGCAAGGAGAAGGCTGATAGCAGCCATGGTCCCGGACACTCCCACATTGCGGACGTTGCCGCACTCCCACTCCCGACCATCACCACCATCGCCCATCTGGGTCCTTCAGGGATCCAACAACGTACCGTCCCAACTGCGACTGACCCTTGCAAACGCACTCATGGCCCTTACAAGGCCTTAAACAAAGCGCTTGATCTTGCTGACAATCTTGGGGTAACTCCCACTATACAGACAGTCAAGACCCTCGAGCAGCGGATCTCGACTCAATCCGCTGCCTCGACAAGTGCAGTCAAACTCCCGTCGCCTGTCCCTGAGCCTATGGACCAGGACGATGGCGACTTCGCACAAAGAAATACGTCGGATTTATTCGACATATACGATGGTATTCCAGAAGGTGCTGCCACCCCTGAGCGTGCTCCAACTCCGTCGGATGAAGCGTTTGATTGGGGCAGCGACCCCGAAGATAACGAAGTGTGCGTGCGCCTCCCTCTCTCCTTTCACTCGCTAAAGAACCTATTAGCATCTCCCCAGCCCCAAAGCAGGCTAGATATGTCTAAAAAGTGTTCGCTTGTATCATACAATGTACAAATTAGCGAAGGGACTACTTCCCTTCCAAGTGAATGTAACAAAAATTGTTCGAGATGTAGAGGAAAGCACGACTTGAGTAAAATGGGATCCTTATGGCTCCTAGACTCTGGCGCATCCGCACACTTCACCTTTGAAATAAAAGACTTTATAGAGTATATGCCGGCTTTGCCGCACGAAAGATCCCCTGTTAAAACTGCCGATAACACTATATATGTGGAAGGCAAAGGCACTGTGTTGCTTCGGCACACTGTCAACTCTAAAACGGTTGTCACGCGCATTTCTCCTGTTCTCTATATTCCGAAAATTAACACTCGGATATTATCTATGGGGGAGTTTTTACAACAAGGGATGCATGCATTAGGGAATAGAAATCATATTTCCCTATGAGAGGACGGATGTATAATCCTGTCCTCTTACCCCTTATTCCTGGGTCAAACCACGTATTGGTTAGACGCCTCAATTGAAAGCGTGCAAGCGCATTCTCTTATCTACGCAGTAGATTATGATGTCATACACCGACGCCTTGGCCACCCATCTAAGGATGTCGTAACACGTGCAAAGACACATACCAAGGGTCTCCCTGAAGACCTGAAAATCCCTCAGGAACAGCCGGTATGTCCTGGCTGCGCGCAAGGCAAAATGCCTGCATCTGCGCATCCCCCTTCTGAAACTCGTGCTTCCGCACCGTTCGAGCGCATTCACTCGGACCTGAAGAGTTTCCCTGTGAAGTTGTATCATAAGTACAAATATTTCGTCAGCTTCATTGATGATTATTCCTCCTATGCATGGATCACACTCTTAAAAAATAAAAAGTCGACCATAATGGCCGTCAAGCAATTCCTTGCTATGGTGAAGAACCAATACAAAGCAGGAATCAAAGAGTGGATGTCCGATGCTGGCGGAGAGTACAAATCTGAGGCCTTTGATAATGTCCTAAAGGACGAAGGAATTAAAATCCTGCAAAGCGCCCCATACACTCCACAACAGAATGGACGTGCAGAGCGCTTTATGCACACTGTAATGGACAAAGCTCAGGCAATGCGCCTTGAAGCTTGTCTACCTCCCTCCTGGTGGGAATTTGCAGTGAATCATGGGACACACTGTTACAATAGGACACCTGCCAGACGCCTTCAATGGCGTACACCCTACGAAGTCCTAAAGAACGAGGTCCCTGATATCTCACACCTCAGAGTATTTGGTTGCAGTGCATATGTGCACATACCAGAAAAGCGTCAAGTCAACAAGCTTTCGCCTAAAAGCGAGCTTATGATCTACCTTGGTCACACTGAGGGGATCAAAGCCTCACTCTTTATGAGGCTCCCTAATAATACGCTTTACACAAATGCTACCGCCCTGTACGATGAGACCCTGTACCCCAAATGCAACAAAGCTCGCACCAAAGGTACCACACGGATTAATGAACCGCGTGAGGAACCACCGCAACAACCTGTCAAAGACACCATTCCTGGTGTTGACGACCCATTCCCTACAATCAAAAGTGAGGACGATGAGCAGCCTATACAGGCGCCAGAAGAGGAGGAACGCGAGCAAATGCCCGTCCCTCCTACACCGTCCCCTCCTCCCTGTTGAAGAGCCTGTACCTCTTCGAAGGTCTCAGCAGGTTGAGGAAAGTACCTACCCGTCCAGGCAACATCTATGGTGAACGCAGACACCCCACAGAAGTGGAAAAAGACGTTCGGTGCACACGCACATGGAGAACAATGACAGAAAACCAACCCGGTAGCTCCGGTGAGGGTAGTACATCAGGATCGGCCGTGCCAGGCCCTTACCCTCCTGTCGTCCTTGACGATCAACCGCCGCAAGCCTCTGAGGATGAGGTAGAAGACATTCTACGTCTAGCAAGGGAAGGGGGAGTCAAATTTCTGAACTATCTGCTCGCCCAAGCAGTTCCACTAAGTTCAGATACACCTGATACTGCGAAGATTCGCGAATTGACCTTTAGGGACATTCTGCGAATGCCAAGTGAACTCCAAAAGGAGTGGAAAGATGCTTGTTGCGAGGAGTTGGAATCCCTCCGCAGATGCAAAGTCTTCGAACTAGTTGATCCTCCCAAGGATCGCAAAATAATTAAAAACAGATGGGTATTCGACCTTAAGTCTGATGGTCGTAAAAAAGCCAGACTAGTCGCCAAAGGCTTCTCCCAAATAGAAGGCATTGACTATGACGAAATATTCTCACCCGTGGTACGGTTTGAGACAGTCCGCCTGATGATTGCGCTCGCAGCGCTCAAAAACTGGCACATCAGCGGACTAGACGTCAAGACTGCCTTTCTCTATGGTGAGCTCGATGAAGAGCTCTATATGGAGCAGCCTGAGGGCTTCAAAATAAAAGGCCAAGAGCGCAAAGTCATGTGCCTTAAACGCGCAATATATGGACTCAAGCAAGTGGCACTTGCTTGGTGGAAAGCCCTTGACAAGTCCATGGCCTCGCTCGGCCTTATTCGCCTTATGTCTGACTCTGGGCTCTTTGTTAGTAAAGACAAGAGCATCATAGCCATCGTCTATGTTGATGATGTGCTCTTCTTTGGAGCAGACAAAAAACAAATAAATAAAACAAAGGAGCGCTTCATGAAGCTCTGGGAATGTCGAGATCTGGGCGATGCCCAAGAATTTCTACGCATGTGCATTCAATGCAAGTCCGGCCAGATACATCTGGACCAGACTGAATATCTACAGAAAGTGCTGCAGCGTTTTGACTTGCTTAACGCAAACCCTGCTCCTACTCCGCTACCAGAGGGCTATCACCCCTCTCCCAACACTTCCGCTGCTGACCCAGCCTTGCGGTCAAAATTCTAGCAAGTTATAGGATCACTCCTATACATAATGCTTGGAACGCGTCCAGACATAGCCTTTGCTGTCACGAAGTTGTCGCAACATGCAGCCAATCCCTCAGAGGATCATTTAAATCGTGCATACTATATTTGCCAATACCTCTTTGTCAAGACTCACTGTTGAACTATCCAGTTCAAGAGTGAGGGATAAGCTCAAAGACGAGTCGATAGACGTCCAAGACCGTGTGGGCAAGAAGTAGAGTCCAGAGAGGTACTGTTACTGTGAGAGTCGAGCAATCACGCAGGGAAGAGGCCAGGGTAGTCACAAGGGGATGGTCCTTAAAGGAGTATCCCAGGGATAGAGAGTGCCGTAAACAAATGGACAGTCTGAGGACTGTCCGCTACTTTATTGAGCGCTTATATACTACAAGAGAACTGCTAAATAAGGGACAAGTCATAACCTTGTTATCAAGCATAATAGAGTGATGAGTAAGAAGTCGGAGGATGCTTACTGAGCATGCTCAGTCATGCTCAGTAAGCTGCTGAGTAAGAAGCTCCTCTTGATGAGTAAGAGCTTCCATTGTCCACATGTTTACTGCTTTAGTGCACGTGCAAGCACCTGATCCATTTCCTGTTAATTAGTTTAGGGCCGGTCATTTGAGGACTTGTAGTTTGGCTAGGGAATAGTGTTATCTTATAAGGCCCTTATATAGTTCTTATTAGGGTCCTTAGAGTCGACCCTAATAGTTCTATTAAGGTCCTTAGTGTTGCCTTATAGTTCATTCTATAGTTATTAGAGTTGGTCTAATAACACATTGTAGGGCCTTTGATACTAGGTTAGTACCTATTGTAGAGTTTCTAGGATCGTTCCAAAGGGTCCTTAGGAAGGCCCTAATACTGTCTTTAGTTGCTAGAAGGGTTGCCTTTAAGTGGGGCTTGCTGTATGTCGATTGTGCCGAGAATTGCTCACGCAACAATGCGCGCGCGATATTGTGGACACCTCTACTCACCCCTTTTGCTCGTGTGAACAGGGTGACACCATAGAGGCTGGGTTTCCTCCTATAAGGAAGGGTCCTTCAAGGGCCCTCTCCAGGGAATGGTTCATGACACTCTTGGGAACTGCCAATTATGCCTTGGTCTATGATGGACCATCTAATGGCGGCCTAATGGCATATGCCGACTCTGACTGGGCTTCTGATCCGACTAATCGGAAGTCCACTACAGGCTATATGGTGAACCTGGCTGGAGCAATATTTTTGTGGAACTCACGAGCGCAGAAAACAGTCGCACTCTCCTCCACTGAAGCTGAGTACATGTCGCTCTCTGACACGAGCAGACAATTAGTTTGGATTAAATCCTTACTAACAGAACTTGGCATTAATCTTGCTCCCATCCCACTGTTCGGTGATAATCAAGGCTCAATATTCTTAGCCTCCAACCCTGTACAAGAAAAGCGCATCAAACACATTGATTTGCGCTATCACTTCATTCGTGAAGTCATACAAAATAAACAGGTGGAGCTATTCTTTATTGAAGGGGCTAACAACCCAGCCGACATGTTCACCAAGAACCTTGGTCGCGTCAAGTTCCTCAAATTCAGGGAGCAACTAGGACTAACGTTCTACCCCTGAATGTGGGAAAATGCTCACGGCATCTACCAATGCACTTAGCAAGGGGGAGTGTTGAACCGGAACCCGAACGGATCAAAGAAGGTGAAGACCTTCATACAAGGTTCAAGATCCGCTCATAGATGTTACGTGTTAGACAGAACTTTAGTATATGCGCTTATGGCAATAGGGTTACGCATAGTACGCTATCTATCACAAGATGCAGCCTTATGCTGCGTCTAGAACATTTCCACATCACGCGTCACTTAATGCGCGATATAGTGGACACCTGTAGTCACCTCTTTTGGACTTAGGAACAGCCCTGGGTCATAGAGGTATAAATACCATACTTGTAGACGAGTATACACATCGCTCTACACCCCAATATCACTTGAGCATTAGCACAACCTCTAAGGTGGGTTGCTTGGCCTGTTAGCTGCGCTCTATGCTGCGCAACATGGGCTTCCAGCATCTCCAATTGGATCATGGACTGTATATTTACCTCAAGGATGGTGTGCGGATCCTAATGACTGTCTTTGTGGATGATATCACCCTAGCTGGCAAGGATGACACCAAAATTGACACTGTCATCCAAGAGCTGTCTTCCCACTTCAAGCTTTGAGATCTGGGCCCCACCACTCAACTCCTAGGCATGGAGATTCACAGAGATCGCTCCCAGCATTGCCTCTCCCTCTCCCAAAGTCAGTTCATCACCAACCTTCTCCAGGAGCTTGGACTACATGACTGCAAGCCTGTATCAACTCCTCTCAACCCTGGACTTCGCCTTTCCACCTCCATGAGCCCTCAGACAGAGGCAGATGCTCTGGAGATGTGCCAATACCCTGTTAAGGTGTTACGGTGTCACGGCCGTAAGAGCGTTAGCTCAAGGTTCAGTGGGGGCCAAGTCCCTGTGACTTGGTTCAAGGGGTTCAGTGGGGCTGGCTCAAGGAGACCGGGTTAAAGGTTTAGCATCTCAAGGCTGAGTCAGACAATGACTCAGTTTGCAGACAGAGTCGATCTTCTGGTTTCACAGAAGAGGAGGACGATGAGAGAGAGGCAGAGGAGGAAAAGGAACACAAGAGTGCCCTGAGGTGTGCTTAGGTCAAGCAGAGTGTAGGCCAGCACAAGCAAGTTGTGATTGAGAGAGTGTAGAGGGCAAGGGATGCGACAGGGAATGGGACAAAGCTATGCTTGGGGCATTCCCCAGCTTCCACAGGCGCTTAAATACTGTATCTAGCGAGGCTGTACAGTACCATATGCGGAACAATAGATAATACTAAACCAATAGCAAAAGGAGCTCGAACAATAAGTGAAACACAAGGATGAAACAATAGGGACCATCAACATCAAGGGGTGAAACAGTAACCATGAACAATAGGTGAAACACAAGGATGAAACAATAAGAAGTAAAATAGGGACGAACCGAAAGAGGGGTAGATTACAACAACAATTGAGTGCCATGCAGATGGGTCATGTTTACGCTTCTTCACAGATTATTATGGCGTTGCGGCCATAAGAGCATTAGCTCAAAGTTCAGTGGGGCCAAGTCCCTGCAACTTGGTTCAAGGGTTCAATGGGGGCCAGCTCAAAGAGACCGGACTAGAGGTTTAGTGTCTCAAGGCTGAGTCAGACAATGACTCAGTTCACAGACAGAGTCGATCTTCTGGTTTCACAGAAGAGGAGGGCGATGAGAGAGAGACAGAGGAGGAAGAGGAACACAAGGGTTCCTTGAGGTGTGCTCAGATCAAGCAGAGTATAGACCAGCACAAGCAAGTTGTGATTTGAGAGAGTATACAGGGCAATGGACATGACAGAAAATGGGACAAAGCTAAGCTTAGGGTATTCCCCAGCTTCTACAGGTGCTTAAATACTGTATGTAGTGAGGCTGTACAGTACTATATGCGGAACAATAGATAAAAGGTGAGCCAATAGCAGAAGGGACTCAACAATAGATGAAACAATAGATGAAACATAATGGGTGAAACAATAAGGACCATCAGTATCAAGGGATGAAACTGTAACTAAGGGGATGGGGGTGAAAGTAAAGAACAATAATGGAAGTCTTAGGGACAAACTGAAAGAGGGGTAGATCACAACATCATGCCCCCCTCATGCTTAATTCTCTGAACTAATTGGTCTCAGGGCCCGATTCACAGAGCTCATCACCCTCGACTTCCGGCCACGTGCTCTGGAGCCCCATTGCTCTGGGGCAGAAGCCTCTGTAGCTTTGGTGAGTCCTCCTGAGGATGCAATCCACTTGTCTGCTACAGTTGGTGTGAGGTCTGTTACAGTCCTTGTTCCAGTGCCCTCTGGTGCTGCAATGTTTACAGATGTGTTGCCATTTCTGAAGTTGGTGATGCTGCACCTTGGTCATACGCATGGGAGTGAGAGGGGTGTTGGGGGTACTAGCATCATCAGAGTACATTTGAGGGAAGTGGGAAGGTGAACCCATGGGGGCATTGTTCTGGGACTGGTCAACAACATGAGGGAGATACTCGAGAGGGGGTGTCAGGGAGAGAGGAAGGCGAGTGGGTGCTGGAGAAGTGGGCAATTCTTTTGACTCTTCAATTTTGTCGTAGCTCCCTGCTAGTGAGTAATATGGTCCAGTGTTGCAGGTGAGACCTCCATCAGTCATCAAATTATCAAGTTGGTGATGGACTCGGACAGACGTGTTGTTGGCCTGAAGGCGGCTACTGTCAAGACTCACTGTTGAACTATCCAGTTCAAGAGCGAGGGGTAAGCTCAGAGATGAGTTGATAGACGTCCAAGACGGCGTGGGCAAGGAGTAGAGTCCAGAGTAGTAACAGATACCAGAGAGGTACTGTCACTGTGAGAGTCAAACAATCACGCAGAGAGGAGGCCAGGATAGTCACAAGGGGACAGTCCTTAAAGGAGTATCCCAGGAATAGAGAGTGCCATAAACAAATGGACAGTCTGAGGACTGTCCGCTACTTTATTGAGCACTTATATACTACAAGAGAACTGCTAAATAGAGAACAAGTCATAACCTTGTTATCAAGCACAATAGGGTGCTGAGTAAGAAGTCGGAGTGTGCTTACTGAGCATGCTCAGTCATGTTCAGTAAGCTGCTGAGTAAGAAGGCTTTTCCTGATGAGTAAGAGTTTTCATTGTCCATGTGTTTGCTGTTCTAGTGCACGTGTGAGCACCTGATTCGTTTTCTGTTAGTTAGTTTAGGGCCAGTCATTTGAGGACTTGTAGTTTGGTTAGGGAATAGTGTTATCTTATAAGGCCCTTATATAGCTCTATTAGGGTCCTTAGAGTCGACCCTAATACTCCTATTAAGGTCCTTAGTATTGCCTTATAGTTCATTCTATAGTTATTAGAGTTGGTCTAATAACGTGTTGTAGTGTCTTTGATACTAGGTTAGTACCCATTGTAGAGCACCTAGAGTCGTCCTAAGGGGTCCCTAGAAGGGTCCTAATACTGTCCTTTATTGTTAGAAGGGTTGCCAATAAGTGGGGCTTGCTGTATGTCGATTGTGCCGAGAATTGCTCGCGCAACAATGCACGCGCGATATTGTGGACACCTCTACTCACCCCTTTTGCTCGTGTGAACAGGGTGACACCATAGAGGCTGGGTTTCCTCCTATAAGGAAGGGTCCTTCAAGGGCCCTCTCTGGAGAATGGTTCATGACAGCTATGGATGGTGGCGGTCTCTTTGGTGTGAGACTGGATGTTGTAGATTACCCCCTTTTGTCGGTTCATCTGTAATCCCTCTCCTTATTGTTCTTCTTTATTATTCTTGTCTCCATGGTTACAGTTTCATCCCTTGATGGTGATCCCCTATTGTGTTTTATCTATTGTATCTCACTTATTGTGTTTCATCTATTGTGTTTCACTTATTGTGTTTCACCTATTGTCGAGTTACTTTTGCTATTGGTCCACCTTTATCTATTGTTCTGCTTATGGTACTGTACAGCCTCGCTACATACAGTATTTAAGCGCTTGTAGAAGCTGGGGAATCCCCCAAGCTTAGCTTTGTCCCATTTCCTGTTGCATCCCTTTGCCCTGTAAAAACTGTCTTACAATCACAACTTGCATTGTGCTGGCTTACACCTTGTGTCACCGACTGGGGGCAGTGTCACTGACAAGTCGGTTCATGTGCGAGACGAGCGTGGCGAGTCGAGCGAGACGCTAATGTCCTCGCGAGTTTCGGGGATCTCGGAGATGATATTGCCAAAGCAAATATGTTCCGCAGAGAAGGGAAACTGCGAATAAGTCTTCGCGTTAAGAAGGCTTATGAGCAGGAGAGGTTTCAGACGAAGTGCTTGATGTCTTGCAAGCCTACAAGTCCTGAAGTTCGAAATCCAGTGATATTTCACAGGAGAACAAGCTTAGGGCTTTTCCTTGTCAAACGACGGTCTTATATACGTGCTAAATACTATATCAAATAGTATTCATGAGGTAGAGGCGAGGTAATCGAACTAGAACATGCGGGAAACGTCTGGCATACATGAGGCTATGAAAGAGTCATGAAACACGTGGGAAATTCGAGGTCTGTCCGGGTAGGCTTGTCCGGTTGCCGGTCCAGTCCGATGTACCGGTTCTTGTGACACCTTGCTTGCCTTGAACACACCTCAGGGAACCTTTGTGTTCCTTTTCCTTTTCTGCCTCTCTCTCACCGCCCTCCCCTTCTGTGAAACCAGAAGATCGACTCTGTCTGCGGACTGAGTCATTATCTGACTCAGCCTTGAGACGCTAAACCTTTGATCCGGTCTCTCTGAGCTGGTCCCCACTGAACCCTTGAACCAAGTCACAGGGACGTGGCCCCCACTGAACCCTGAGCTAACGCTCTTATGGCTGCGACGCCGTTACACTGGATCTCATGGAGTCGGTCAGTGAGTTGCCCTTGAAGGACGTTCAGGGCCCCTTGGATGGAGATGCACTTGCCCTCTAAAACTTTTAGTTGGAATGAACTGATATGGAGGTGGTAGACGTCGGCAAGAGCACCAGGGTCGTGGAGATCTTCAAGAGCCTGGGCGACATTGAAGTGGAAAGGGTGGTCCTCGATTAGGAGGCAGAGGTCAGAAGCAGTGATGGAAGGGTGGGGGGCAGAGACAATGGGTCGGGCGATGAGTTTTTTTTCCGTAAGTGGGTTCTCCTCAACCCATAGTTCCTAGAAGCATAGGTTTGTCATTGTATAAAGCAACTCGTAAGTATGGTAGTAGGCGTTTTCGCCCATTAACGTTAATGTAGAAAGGGGGAACATGAGTGTAAGGTTCGTAAACAAACCAAGGGGGGCCAGGGTGAGTGGGGTCTACTTTGGTTGGGGTTGGTGAGGGCGTTCCTTCACGGATGGCGAGTGGGTTGACGGTAGCAGCAAGGTCTTGGAGCTCGGTTTTGTCTGGGACAATGAACGTGCACTGGTCAATAATATGTTGGATGACTTCAGGTGAGAGGGGCTCCCGTTTGATAATGGGGGAAGGGGTGAGAACAGGTAGAGGGGACGAGTTAGGAGCAGGGGACGACATGGGAGTATTGTAAGTGGAGGTAGTGTGTTCGTGATGCCAGGCCAACCACTCTGAAGGAGTGGGGGTATTTATGGAGGCCGACCATATAATGTGATTCCATACCAAATCTGTAAGCACTGCTCTTTGTATGGATAAATGAAACTCTGAGAAATGGTCCATCATGAGAAGTTGAAAGCCGCAGAAGTCGCCAGGGGAAAGAATCCCGGAAAAGAGTTGTTCCCTGGCAGCTATGTTAAAGATGGTGTGTCCGCAGTCAGGGATAGTGGGATCATTAACTGAATAGGGAGGGGGGTTATGAGTGTTAATTTGGGGGGGTAAGGTACATTGTTGTATCGTTAGGTTTTGAAACTGGTCCTCTAGGTCATCTAGACTTTCGTCTGAGTGATGTGATTCTGTGGGGCCAAGGTTAGTGGAAGACATGGTATGGAGTTTAGTGTGTTGTCCTAGGTGGAACATGGTGATGGCATCTTGAGCATTTTTAAGGTTAGAGAGGGGTTCCCACGTGTCTTCCGCTGCAGAATATCCTTTCCACCGGACCCTGTATTGGAGTTGGTTTCTATGGGTCCGTTGGGCGGTGATCTTCTCGACTTCATATTCTCCTGATAGGAGATCAGGTGGTGGTTCAGAGAAGTTTGGTCCATGCTCAGCTGTTTCTGTGACTGGAGATAGGAGGGAGGTGTGAAACACATTATGGATGCTCCATTGGGGGGGAAGTTGGAGTTGGTAAGCGACATGGGAGATTCTTTTGGTGATGGTAAAAGGGCTGAACCACTTAGGACAGAATTTCTGAAACTGATGGGGGGTTTTTAGGTTAGTGCCTTCTAACCAAACCTTCTGTCCTTCTTCGAAACCCTTGAACTTAGTTTCTTTGATCCAATTGTTTTGTGTCCTCCTCATCGCTTCTTGTGCTGCTTCCCTCATATCCTTCAGTGCCTGGAGTTGTTCTTGGATTCCAGGGAACCTGGACTTAAGTTGGGTGCCAAGCCCTTGAGGGTTAAAGCAGGAGCCAGTGCACCCATTCTTCTTGTTTCTCCCCTGTGTAGATGTGTAAATACATTTCTAAGGTCTGATTGGTCCTTTCTGATTGTCCATCAGTTTAGGGGTGGTAGGCAGTACTCAGATTTTGATTAATTCCGAGGATTGGGGAGATTTCTTGAAACAGGTTGGAGGTAAAGCAGGAGTCGCAGTCAGAGATAATCTTGGAGGGAACTCCGGTCCATGGGAAGGCATAATGCAAGAACAGTTTGGCCATTTGCAGGGTTCCCATGTCTTTATGGCAAGGTATGAATATAGCTGCCTTGGTGGAATCATGGTCAGTGATGGTCATGATGGCATTATTTCCTTCCGATGATGGGAGGTCAACAATCCAGTCAATGGCGACAGTTTGGAAGGGTTTTTGAAATTCTGGGGGAATGGGGTAAATTGGGGGGCGAGTTGGGTGTGTGGAAGATTTGTTGGCTTGACAGGTGGCACACCCTCAAATATAGTCCCAGATGAAGTAGGCCATTTTTGGCCACCAGAAGGATTCCTGGATCGAGTACAAGGTTCAGGCATTTCCTGTATGTCCACCAAGAATACTGTCGTGGTAGGTATGTAAGATCTTTCATAAGAGGGGTTCTTGATATGGTACCACCAATTTTCCGTCTTTGAATAGTACACCTTCTTCTTCTTGAAGACCATGTTTGACCTTCCACATGAGGAGATCTAATTTTCAGTTTCTTTGTTTGGTTAGGACTTGGGCATAGAGGTCCTCAGTGTGAAGTGTGTGAATGAAAAGTTTATCAGGGAGTGCCGTGATGTTTTGGTTATCTCCTGATCCATCATTGTGGTCAGGTCATTGTGAGAGAGCATCCGCACGATTAGAAGTTCTGGGTTTGTGGTGGATTTCAAAATGATAATCTGCCAGTGTGGAAATGTATCCTGCAATCCTTCAATTATAATAAAATCTGGCTGCGTGAACAGCAGCCTTTGACAACAACAATCCGTGTGGCCAGGTTCACATTTGAACCCTTCACATTGGGCCAACAGCCCACCATTGGGCAAAAGTCCATGCTCTCGGATGATCTGCTCCATCCCTTTGAACCACCCAGGCATTGTTGGATGATTAAGATGATCCCAGTGCAGTTCTTGAGTTCGGCCTTCTGCTAATGTCGCATTTCGCATCTGTACGCCACCCTTTCAGTACATCCAGCCTTGACTTGGGTTCTTTGGCATTTTCCATGCAGAAAGGGCATTGTCAGCACGCTTCTGATGGCTTGGTGCATTATCAAAGCAGAATAAGCCTGTTGCAAACCCATTTGTTCGATCCTCAAAGATGTCAATCGCCTTATCAACTTGCTGGATAAGATCGTCAGCTGTAAAGTATCCATCTCGATTCTTCCCGGCCTTGAAGACGATACAGGCCTCTCTACATGCCCAAGAACATTAGTACAACTTTCTCTTGGCAAAAACCAAAGAAACCCACTTGTCACCATGTATTAACCACCCCCATTCAGTTGTCAAAAAGTCTGAAACCATCAGTGATGTGCCTTCCCTCTTCCGTTGCGGTGTTGCCTCATCATTCTTGTGTGACCAGCAGTTCTGTCGCCTATCATTTTTATAGAATGTTGACTTGTCGTGGGTGACCAAGATTAGTTTGAATGCTTGACCAGGAGGTACTGTGAACGCTGAAAGTGTTTTATCAGTATTACCATCTTTATCATATGTGATCATTCGTTTTTCGTAGCCCTTCCACCATGCAATGAATGCTTTGCAATACTCAACAACATCATCTCGTTCATGGCCATCAACATACATTCCATTCCTCTTTTTGCCATACCGCCACCCCATGTTGTGCAACCAGCGTTGTGCGGTCCGTATTGATATGCTCCTCTTTTTGACACTTGATGTTTCAAGTTTTGCTTGCATCTCAGGCTGCAAAACAAAGTCAACAATATCTTGTGCCCGAATATATCCATCCTTAGCAATCACTTGCAGATGGAGCTGGATTGCCTGTGAAAAATCTTCATCTTCAAGAATTGATGACCAAGATTGGCCATATCAATGGAACGGAAGCTTTCCCTGGCTGAGAAACTGATGGATCCAGGTCCATAGATTTCTACCATGGTGAACTCCCTGTCCTTGAGCCTTTGAAACAATCAGCGATGCTTCACGCCATGTATATGAGAGTTCTGGATCCAAGTAAAGATTGAGTGCTCCAACCATTCCTGTGATGCATGCTTGAAAAATGACATCAATCTTCTTGTCTTTACCTTTGACACTGAGTATGGTGTGGGCTCGACAAAGTGCAGGGAAATCTTTGTAATGTAGCCTATCAAGCACAGTGTCTGATGCCATTGCAGGAGTATCATCCTGTGGTTTCTGGCCATCTTGAAGCCTTTGCAAGAGTTCAATAAAGGTCTGGCAAGGGTCAAATGGTGGAACAGCATCAGGACTTGGTGCAGAATCCTCCAGTTCACTAATATCTGCACTCTTCCAGGGCTGGTGGTCCTACAACGCTGTTAGCGCAACCGGTTTGACACAGACTCACTGGACTGATGGTTTTGCTAGCAATTTGTATTAAACCTTGCACTGTTTCCACAACATCAACTTCAAAGATTTCATCACTCAAGAGAAGCTTGTGGCTGGGTTGTATGGGTCTCTCTTGTGGGTTTTCTTCCCCCTTTTGTAATGGAAACCATTTCACAATTGAGGGATAACCCTTCATCTCATATTCCCTGGTGTTCTGGACACGCCGCCTTTTTGTTCTGGCTGAGTTACCTGCATATCTTTTTGATCTCTTATTTCCTTTCTCTCTCTCCTTCTCTGTGGCTGTTGCAGTGGCCTGCACTTGCTGCAGGGCTGCCATGAAGGCTTCTAATTCAGAGAGTTCCTGGATCTTAGTATCATCTTCTTCATTCAAGCCATCATCACCATCACCATCATCCAGATCTGGAAATACTTCAATATCAAGTTGGGTTATGATGTCAATGAGCTCAAGATCTGATTCAGTAACTGGGACCTGTGCATGACACATGAGAGTTGGAGGTTCTTTGTCATCATCAGCTTCTTCAACAGTGGCCTTCCTGGATACCTTGGAAAGGTTCTGAATGTGAGACCTAGTGGCTTTAGACTTCCGTGCCATAGTATAGAGTGCGGGGAGGGCTTCAATCCTCTACTTTTTGTCGTCTCTTGGTTGGAAAGGTCACGTGTTTGGTCATATGATGTGGCCAAATTGTGTCAACGCAATTTTATGACCTTGTCCCAAATGCATCAAAATTGATAAATAATGTGTTTAGAAACAAGTTTCCAACTTCAAAATTATCACTCTTATTATTCCTTCAAATGGATAGTATTGCAAAAAGTGTGCTCAGAGACCTTTTCATAGGCATCCTATCTATAGTCTTCAGGACTTAGAATAGCAAAAGGTATAATGTGGCAAGTGTCAAAGCCATTGCAAAAGTGGGGATGTTTTGCTTACATAACCACGTGCTGGCAATGAATGACACCTACCTTATATAAGGGGGCTTATAGGCAACTCTATTCCCTGAACCAAACTACAAGTCCTCAAATGACTGGCCCTAAACTAACTAACAGTAAATGAATCAGGTGCTTTGCATGTGTCCTAAAGCAGTGAACATGTGGACAGTAAAGGCTCTTACTCATCAATAGGAGCCTTCTTACTCAGCAGCTTACTGAGCATGACTGAGCATGCCCAGTAAGCGTACTCCAACTTCTTACTCATCTGTCAATTGTGCTTGATAACAAGGTTATGACTTGTTCCCTATCTAGCAGTTCTCTTGTAGTATATAAGTGCTCAATAAAGTAGCAGACAGTCTTCAGACTGTCCATTTGATTTGTGGCACTCCATTTCTGAAGGTACTTCTTTAGGACTGCCTTATCTAGTACACCCTGGCCCTCTCTTTCCATGATCACCTCTCACAACCAGTACCAGTTCCCCTCTGGTACTTGTTACTTGTGTGGACTGTGCTCTTTGCCAACTTTGTCCTAGAACTTAGTCAACTCATCTCCAAGCTCCTATCTCACTCTTGAACTGGATTGTTCAACAGTGAGTCTTGACAGAAATGTGGCACACATTGATGTGACCACTGACCCAAAAACATACATGGAAGCCATGTCCTGACCCAATGTGGCAGAATGGGAAATGGCTTGTGACAATGAGCGTCATGCGTTCAAGTCCATGGATGTGTTTGAAATCATCCCATGGCCACAAAACCGAAACGTGGTTGGCAGCAAATGGGTCTTCAAAATAAAAAGGGGACCAGATGGAACAATACTAAAATATAAAGCTCACCTAGTCATGCAGGGATTCACCAAATCAAAGGCATTGACTTCAATGAAACTTTTGCACCTGTCACAAAACTTGTGTCCCTATGTGTAATCCTTGCCCTAGCTGCTGAGCACAACCTAGAGGTCAATCAGATGGATGTCAAGTCAGCATACTTGAATGGAGAGCTGAAAGATGAAATCTTCATGGATGCACCTGTTGGACATGCAGCTGCTAAGTGTGGTGCAAATGGACAATCCAGACCATATGTGTAAAATTAGAATAATAATTTAGTTATCATGTTCATTTCCTCAGTCTTTTACACACAAGACTGAGGTCAGTACTACACATTCCTTTACACTCCTTTAAAGCTAATGCTGTACATAGCTATCATCCCTATAGGTTAGATAACTAACCAATATAGTCTTTTACACACAAGACTGAGCTATCATCCCTATAGCTCCAACAGATTAAGAGACCTGGTCATCCCTGACATCACAAACTCCCACCAGCTTCCAAATCACATAACAAAATGCCATGAGTGCCCCCACAGCAACTGCAAATGTCGTGCCCTCGAGAGGCAGCCACACTCCCACTGTAGGAGCCGCAGGAAAACATTATATGGGCAGCCAACACAGCTACGATGGACCACTCTTCAAAGGTGGTACAGTCATATATATGCAATGGAAAGCTAGAATAGAGGCAGTATTCAAAGTAAATGGCTTAATGGAAATCTTAAAACAGACATACTCAAAACCAGACCTCAGCAATGACCCAAGCAGCTTTGCCAACTGGGAGCAGAAAGATCGCAAAGTGCATGCCCCCATTTTACTCATGTTAAAAGGGCATGCTCTCAACACTGCCCTAGGCATTGCTGGAGCCAAAAATACTTGGGATGAGCTTGCAAAACATTTTGCAGGGAAGGGTGAGCAATGTGTTGCATGTTTATTGATGGACCTATACCGGGTCACTTTCTCTGAAAGTGAACCCATGGCTCCTCAAATCATTCGACTGCTGCACGCCGCCCGAACCCTCAAGAGACTCAGTTACCCAATAGACAAGAAAGTCCTCATCTGGATGCTAATCCTCACACTACTGGAAAAGATGGCCAATCTCAAGGCCACTCTCCACTTGATGCTGCCCAGCCATCTAACGGCCGAGCACGTCATGGACCAAATCCTCCACGAGGAGCATCAGATCCGATCAACCCATGACACAGCCACATCTCACATTGCAAAGGCACCCCAAAATGGAAAGGACCAGGAAGTGCAGAGTGAAAAAAGCACAACCAAGTGCACCCACTGCAGATGCTGGGGGCACAACACAACTGAATGCCAGAATTTTCATGGGAAACCACAGAATAAAGCAGCAGTGGCAGCAGCAGCAATGACTGGCACAAGCGCACCCAACATACCAGCGATGCACACAGACCAGCCACCAGCCAGCACTGCCATTGCATACGTCCCAATTCCACATAACAGCACCTTATTATATCAGGCAGTTGTAGATGAGCCGATCCGCGCGGCCATGACTCAGAAGCAGCTCCAAGCCGCCAATCTCAGAGATGTCTGGCTCCTCGACTCTAGAACCTCATGCATCATGACACCCCATTGTGATTGGTTCATACACCTCACCCCACTCACATCACCCATTCTAGTTGCCTTAGGCAACAATAGTGCCATAACCGCCACCGGAACCGGGCAAATACAAGTCCGGATGCATGCAAATGGCATGTGGAGTATTGCGATACTCCGCGACATCCTGTATGTCCCGGACCTCAAAGGGAACCTCTTATCAGTCTCCCATTTCACCCAACATGGGGTGGCAGTGCAATTCCAGGGAGAGACATGTGGAATATACGATAAAAATCAACTGATATGTGAGGGAACACTACACAACAACCTATATATCATGGCTATCCAAACAGCCAAACCTGAGTCGGCACGGAGCAGGGACAACCCCAACCCCTCTCGGTTGCACATCCTCAGAACACGCACGTCCGTGCACGCCCCAGAGAAGAGGCTCACCAAGCCGACCCAAAGGTTGTTGGTGTGCGCATTCCCAGGCCATGCAAACAACGAACAGGCATACAAGCCTGCACATCACACCACTCCACACATCCTTGAACCCCATGACATCATATTCAATGAAGGGGGCCCCACATTGCGCATTGAGCATGTGATCCTTGAATTTGACAATGCAGCTGAAAGTGCTGGAGATAAGGACATGAGAGCGACATTGAGGGGGTGGAGAACGCGGAACAGGAGGAGAATGCGGAACAGGAGGAGAACGTGGAACAGGAGGAGAACACGGAACAGGAGGAGAACATGGAACAGGAGGAGAACACAGAACAGGAGGAGAATGCGGAACAGCCACCATGCGCTGCACCACAAGGCATTGGAGCAGACAAAGTTCTGCCCATTCAGCCAGAGACAGGCAGACAGAGTAGAACAGCCACTGCACCCCAAACCACAAGGTATTGGAGCAGTTGAGGCTGTGCCCGCTTGGTCTGCAGCACCACATAGTCAGCCTACAAATCACAAGGCAGAAAGCCCACCTGTGCAATCCACCATGGGACAACCAAAGTGTGCTACACATGTACTCACACTCAACCATGGTGACGAAGGGGAGGAGTTGGATGAAGTAGAAGTGGAAATGGCACCGCACGCCGAACCACAGAGCATCATAGTGGATGTGACTCCACCTGCCCAGCCTGAAACGAAATCAATACAACACACAGTTAATGAAGTGGAAAACTCACCTGCACAGCCCACTGCCAGACAACCAGAATGCACCATGCGCACACCCATCTGTGACAAGGACACTTGCCATTCCACAATCCCACATGAGCAACAAATGAAACATACTGAGCAGGGAAAAGTGGCACATAAAGATGTGACCACCAACCCCAAGCCCTATGCTGAGGCGATTGCCCAGGCAGATACTGCCAAATGGGAAAGGGCATGCAACAATGAGGAATGCGTGTCCGAAAACACTGGCATCCTTGAAAGCGTGCTGAGTCCGCAGAATGGAGCCACAGTGGGGAGACATGTAGACCTTCCAAATAGAAAGGGGGTCAAATCACAAAACTCAAAAACGCAAGGCCCACGTCATCACACAGGGACTCACCTAAGTCGAGGGCAACAACCCCGATGAAGTCATGCCATCAAAAGACTGGCACTCCCTTGCACCCTGGCCCCTGCCACTGAACAAAGTCTTGAAGCCCATCAGATGGACATTAAGCCTGCCTACCTAGACGGAGAGCAGATGGACGAGATCTTCATGGAAACATGCCCAGGGAACAACTACCAATGCACATGCAACCATGTGACCCAGTGCGTCTGAGGTAAAAGTAATCACTGCCTGACCTTCCAGTGCAACTCCAGCACCCAGCCAATCTCAGTTGGATATGTCGACCCCAACTTGACCAGAAAAGCCCACTTTGGACTTCATCCTCATGTTGACAAGTGGGGCCATAAACTGGAGCCACTGGTTGCACCCTTGAGCACTGAGGCAGAGCACACCACCAGTGCATGTGCCACCAAAGAAGCCACAAGGCTGAGGCAACTACTCACCAGATTGGGTCAAGATACCCATCTCCTCACAACCCTCACATCGACAACCAGTTGACTGTCAAGACTCACTGTTGAACTATCCAGTTCAAGAGCGAGGGATAAGCTCAAAGACGAGTCGATAGACGTCCAAGACCGTGTGGGCAAGGAGTAGAGTCCAGAGTAGTAACAAATACCAGAGAGGTATTGTTACTGTGAGAGTAGAGCAGTCACACAGGGAAGAGGCCAGGATAGTCACAAGGGGACGGTCCTTAAAGGAGTATCCCAGGGATGGAGAGTGCTGTAAACAAATGGACAGTCTGAGGACTGTCCACTACTTTATTGAGCGCTTATACAGTATACTACAAGAGAACTGCTAAATCTGGAACAAGTCATAACCTTGTTATCAAGCACAATAGAGTGATGAGTAAGAAGTCGGAGGATGCTTACTGAGCATGCTCAGTCATGCTCAGTAAGCTGCTGAGTAAGAAGGCTTCTCTTGATGAGTAAGAGCTTCCATTGTCCACATGTTCACTGCTTTAGTGCATGTGCGAGCACCTGATTCATTTCCTGTTAGTTAGTTTAGGGCCGGTCATTTGAGGACTTGTAGTTTGGTTAGGGAATAGTGTTATCTTATAAGGCCCTTATATAGTTCTATTAGGGTCCTTAGAGTCGACCCTAATACTTCTATTAAGGTCCTTGGTATTGCCTTATAGTTTGTTCTATAGTTATTAGAGTTGGTCTAATAACACATTGTAGGGCCTTTGATACTAGGTTAGTGCCTATTGTAGAGCTCCTAGGGTCGTTCCAAAGGGTCCTTAGGAAGGCCCTAATACTGTCTTTTGTTGCTAGAAGGGTTGCCTTTAAGTGGGGCTTGCTGTATGTCGATTGTGCCGAGAATCGCTTGCACAACAATGCGCGTGCGATATTGTGGACACCTCTACTCACCCCTTTTGCTTGTGTGAACAGGGTGACACCATCGAGGCTGGGTTTCCTCCTATAAGGAAGGGTCCTTCAAGGGCCCTCTCCGGAGAATGGTTCATGACATTGACCATCACCATCCGGCAGGAGCCCCAAGTTCCATGACTGCACCAAACATACTGAGGCACAACACCACTTCTTGCAGCAGTCAACTTGCAGGGGACCAATCTTGCCCACACCCCATCAGAAGAGGAAGAAACTGATGTATTGAAAAAGAGGTCCCAGCCGCAAGAAGCACAAAGGTTTAACAATGGAGATGGGAGGAGTAAACGTGCACCACTCAGTATGAGGGGGCGTGTTGGACGTGCAGCTGCTAAGTGCTGTGTGAATGGACAATCCGGACCATACGTGTAAATAATTAGAATAATAATTAGTTATTGTGTCGTTTCCTCAGTCATTTACAGACAAGACTGAGGTCAGTACTACACATTCCTTTACACTCCTTTAAAGCTAATGCTGTACATAGCTATCACCCTATAGGTTAGATAACTAACCAATATAGTCTTTTACACACAAGACTGAGCTATCATCCCTATAGCTCCAACACACACCTCCTCCTGTCATCCCAGCTGCCCCTCGTCGCTCTCAGCCCCTTAGGTGACCTAGGGAAGAGTGGCTACCTGAGTAATGGGTCGTGCCACAGCACTACAGGCATATCAGAGACCCCACTCTAGCTGTCCCCTCATCAGATGAAGATGAGAGTGACTCAGATGATCCACACGACCCCCTGAATGTGCACTCAGCCTCTGTGATTGAGCCACACTCCTACTCACAGTCCCAGAGATGCCCTGATGCCGATCTGTGGCATAAGGCATGCGAAGAGGAGATGGAGGCCCACAGAGTCAATGGCACCTGGGAAATTGTCACATTGCCCCCTGGGAAGCGTGCCATTGGTTCCAGATGGTTTATGAAGGTGAAACACAATGCTGACGGCACCCTGGACCGCTACAAATCCAGACTGGTTGCCAAAGGCTACTCCCAGTGCCCAGGCTTTGATTTCAAAGAGACCTTTGCCCCCACTGTCAGATATTCAACCATCAGGATCATCTTGGCCTTGGCAGCTCTGGAAGACCTTGAACTTCGCTCTGTGGACATCTCTCATGCTTATCTCAATGGTGAGCTGGAGGAGGAGATCTACATGAAGCAACCTGAAGGCTTTGAGATCAGTGGACCAGATCATGTCTGCAAGCTCAGGAAGTCGCTCTATGGCCTCAAGCAAGCAGGGAGAGTTTGGAACAAGACTCTCCATTCTGTGCTCTTGTCTATGGGCTTCCAGTGTCTCCAATCGGACCATGGACTCTATATTTATCTCAGGGATGGTGTGCGGATCCTAATGCCTGTCTTTGTGGATGATATCACCCCAGCTGGAAAGGATGGCACCAAAATTGACACTGTCATCCAAGAGCTGTCTTCCCACTTCAAGCTTTGAGATCTGGGCCCCACCACTCAACTCCTAGGCATGGAGATTCACAGAGATCGCTCCCAGCATTGCCTCTCCCTCTCCCAAAGTCAGTTCATCACCAACCTTCTCCAGGAGCTTGGACTACATGATTGCAAGCCTGTATCAACTCCTCTCAACCCTGGACTTCGCCTTTCCACCTCCATGAGCCCTCAGACGGAGGCAAACGCTCTGGAGATGCGCCAATACCCCTACATCTCTGTTGTGGGCTCCCTGATGTATCTGGCACTCACTACCAGACCAGACATCGCACTTGCTGCCGGAGTTCTTGCCAGATTCAACTCCAATCCTGGTCTACCCCATTGGCAAGCTGCAAAGCATGTGCTTCGTTATTTGAAGGGCACCATTGATCTCAAACTTGTTTACAAGCCCTCTGATTCACCAGAACACTTCAGCCCCATACAGCAAGTGAGATTTCTTGAAACTTGAACTTGGAACTTGAATTTTGGGATTAGCCAGGTGTGACAGGTGTGACAGGTGTGATGACAGTGACATGTCATATGATTAACTAATATCAGTTGTCTTTGTATGTTAACTGTAATTCACATATTTGCATATGTGATGTCGTGTAATGACTTGGGCTCAGGAACGATTGGCGCGTCAATCTTTCTACCCCCACCTCCACCACCCCATATGATGCAGACCCGCTCATCAATAGGTCCAGACTCCATGGAAGGAAGTCTAATCTCAGAAAGTAACAAGGCTATATGGACAACTGAAGAGGAAGCTGCATTTCTACTGTTCCTTGTTGAGCAGAAACAAGAAGGAAACATGACCTCCAATGCCATGTTCAAGGACCTTACCTTCACCAAGCAGCCAATTCTATTAAGCCCATGCATGAGAAGGGTCCTATCAAGACTGGACCTATGTGCAAATCAAAATGGCAAAGGGTATGAAATTTTTTTGCTTTGCCATATCACGCAGCTAACATTGTCTACTACTAGATGAAGAAGGAGCACTTGGTAATCATTGCTCTCAGGAATGAGTCCCGGGGTTGGGCACCTATGGACCAATGAGAATGGAATTGTTGTTCCACCTGAAATGGAATCGGCATGGAGTGATCTAGTCAAGGTGTGTACATAACATCTAATTTGTCAATGCCATCTGATCATTAGTAGAATAATCAAGAATACAAGAAGTACAGGGATAAAGGCTGGCCGCATCGCAGCATCATGAAATCTCTGATGCCATCAAGTGCAAGAGGCCAACATTCATATTGGGGCACGCAGTCGACAGCCCATTTCACTCCCCCTCAGTCATCTGCGTTGCTGTCCCCCAATCCCAATTTGTTTGAATGTCAAAGTGGGGACTCCTTGTCATCTCTGGTGCCAGATCGCTCTTCCTCCTCATCCAGTGTCCTTCATTCCAAATGCAAAGTATCTCAGGTCAAGGATGTCGCCTCCAAAACATCATCCTCATTTACCAAAAAACTCAAGTCTGATTCCACGGCAGTTGCTGTCCACGGCATGCAGTCAACCATGGAGAGGTTTGCCGATAACTTCAACTCAACCATGCATGCATTCATTGCTTCATCCCCACCCCCAATGTCACTGGCACTCCCCCCACTCCCAATGCCGCTGGCACTCCCCTCAAACCCAGCCCCAGCACCACCTCTGGCCATGCATATGCCGCCTTCAAATGACATCATAACTATCTTGGCACTTCCCAAGACCACCCGTCGGTCACTGGCAATTCAATGTCTTACCAAGGATATTGAACTGAATGGTGAATGGCTCTCCATGGATGATGTTGTCCCTGTGATCAATATCTTGGGATCTTGTGACATCGTGCGCATAGACAGTTATATTGTGCTTATGACTAATGGGTCAGCGTTGTCACGCAAGATTGCATGCAACTACATCAAGGATCTATTGGAGAAGGCCAGGACGTCCTGACTGTAGTTGTACTTCTACAGTAGTCACCCATCACATGCATGTATCGTAATTTGTTGAATGCCATGAAGTGTTCTTTCATTTTCTGAAAACATGTGGACATGTGTCTGAACTAAATACCTGCTGCGCGATCCTCAAGTGTTTTCTGATACTGCTCCCACATCTCACCTGCAATCCTGTCTTGCCTGATATTTGCTTGCTCCCTCTCATAGCGCATCACTACCCCTCTTCCCAGTTCACCAGCCACTTCACAATGACCCATCTGAGGGTCTACCCTGTCATCAAATACATCAATCTCACTGTGATCATAATGGCGAATAAAATTGTGGAGGGCTGCAAGTGCTGATGGGATGCACGCTTGAATGTCCATGTTATACTCAGGGGGGTACCGAAGGATTTTGAAACGCCGCTTGAGAATCCCAAACATACACTCTATGACATTGCGAGCTTGAGCATGGTGCAGATTGAATAATTCCTAGGGTGTGCGTGGCCTAGGACAAGCATAAAAATTAGTGAGAAGATGGGAAAGAAAGAGAGAATGCACCGTATGCCAGCATGACCCCACTCAGATAGATGATATCATACACCTCAATAAGGAACAAGCAGTGTGCTTGATGAGGCAAAGCCTGCATCAGTGAGATAGTATTTCCCTCTTGGGATGGGGAAATCGGAATGATGGGCATTGTGGAAAAGAGTTGAGTCGGCGGTGGAGCCCTCCCAACCAGTCAAAAGATATGTGAAGTGGAGGTCAAATGAACAAGCAGCAAGGCAGTTCTGTGAGAGAACGCCGTTGCGGTTTCTTGTTGCATTGCGCTCTGTGGCAGTGGAGTAACAACTGATGTGGGTGCCATCAATAGCACCCAGGGCATCCTTGAAAAAGGGAAAAAATTTGGGATTCCCTTGGATAAAGGAGTGAGGAGGGGAATCGGCATCAGGAAGCTGTACAAAGGTGGTGTAGAAAGGGGGGGTTGCGAGAACTCCAAGTATCTTTTTAAAATATCTGGATATCCATCAGAAGATATATAGAAGGAAACCATGGGATATGTACTTTGAGACCGTGCTTGGTGACCACTGAAAACGCTCTCCAATATTTGTTGTTGACAGTCCGGTGGAAGCGGTGTAGAGAAATATGGAAACCTGTTCTTCAATTCGGACATGCCGAGATGATGCAACACCAAAGTTGTGGAGAGTCTGCTGGAGCTTGTGAAACACATGTTTATGGACCCCAAGTTCATTCCAGATGCATTCTGGGTGGCCTGTGAGTAGTTCATGGACCCAGGCAAGACCAGTGAGGGTGGAGGTGTGATATGGAATAGGAGGAGAACGGGGTTTGAGTATTGACAGTATGGCCTGGAAGCCATAAAGGGCATAACCTGTAAAATATAAAATCATTAGAAGTTGTTGGCATTGCCGTTGTACCTGCAGATACAGCCTCTCCTGATCAAGGTAATCTGTCATGGTAACTAGTCGTGTCAGTTCACAAGCAGAAAGCAAGTCGATGATATAGAGGTGTTCAAGAAACAGGCTGGTTCCCGTGTATAATGAGTAAGGATCCCTGCAGCGGTCGAAGTGTTTTATGCTAAACAGGTTATGGCCAATAGACCCTTCCTAGTACGACTTGGTCCATTGAGAAGCTAGGGTAAGTTTGTAATGGGATAGACTAGGGCTGGTTCCACTAGCTATATGCGTTCAAGTCCGTCGGGACCTTGAACAACGCAGAGAGAGTAGAGGAAGGTAGGTCTTTAAAGGAGGAGAGCTCTTCTCAGGAGAGTGAAGAGAGACTCTTAGGGAAGGAAGGGAAAGGCGAAGAGTAGATGGTGGATGGTGTGTTGAGAGTTGATGAAATGGAGAGGTGGTTGTGAGTTAAGTTTGTGAGAGTGAAGTGGGTTGCAGGTGTCATGAACCATTCTCCGGAGAGGGCCCTTGAAGGACCCTTCCTTATAGGAGGAAACCCAGCCTCTATGGTGTCACCCTGTTCACACGAGCAAAAGGGGTGAGTAGAGGTGTCCACAATATCGCGCGCGCATTGTTGCGCGAGCGATTCTCGGCACAATCGACATACAGCAAGCCCCACTTAAAGGCAACCCTTCTAGCAACAAAAGACAGCATTAGGGCCTTTCTAAGGACCCTTTGGAATGACCCTAGGAACTCTACAATAGGTACTAACCTAGTATCAAAGGCCCTACAACGTGTTATTAGACCAACTCTAATAACTATAGAACGAACTATAAGGCAACACTAAGGACCTTAATAGAAGTATTAGGGTCGACTCTAAGGACCCTAATAGAACTATATAAGGGCCTTATAAGATAACACTATTCCCTAACCAAACTACAAGTCCTCAAATGACCGGCCCTAAACTAACTAACAGGAAATGAATCAGGTGCTTGCACGGGCACTAAAGCAGTGACCACGTGGACAATGGAAGCTCTTACTCATCAAGAGAAGCTTCTTACTCAGCAGCTTACTGAGCATGACTGAGCATGCTCAGTAAGCGTCCTCTGACTTCTTACTCATCACTCTATGGTGCTTGATAACAAGGTTATGACTTGTTCCCTATTAGCAGTTCTCTTGTAGTATATAAGCGCTCAATAAAGTAGCGGACAGTCCTCAGACTGTCCATTTGTTTACGGCACTCTCCATTCCTGGGATACTCCTTTAAGGACCATCCCCTTGTGACTATCCTGGCCTCTTCCCTGCGTGATTGTTCTACTCTCACAGTAACAATACCTCTCTGGTATTTGTTGCTCCTCTGGGTTCTACTCCTTGCCCACGCGGTCTTGGACATCTATCGACTCGTCTTCGAGCTTATCCCTCGCTCTTGAACTGGATAGTTCAACAGTGAGTCTTGACAGCAGGCGAATATGTTTGGACAAGAGTAGGTTGGATTCTACAAGAGACCAAGCTTAGGGCTTTGGTCACAAAGTACTGAGCTTATATATACAGGAGAAGCGCAGCAATAGCTGCGCTTTGACTGTGCTACTAGTATAGTAGGAGTCATAATAAGTAGGAGTCATAGGAATGAGGCCACGAATGAGTCAGAACCAAGTAACTGTGCTGCACAGTAGGTGCGCAGCATTGCACAGTTGAAACTAAGAAGTGAACATAAATGGAAAGAGAACCAAACAAAGGGAAAGTAACAGCAATCCAGTGTTACCTGGACGTGTATGGATCACATGATAACACAGAAAGGATCACAAGACGTAAGAGATCACAAGACCAGTAAGTAAAGGGACGTACGCAAGCAAGCAGGTCCGTAGCAAAAGGTAAGAAGTAAACATAAAAGGAAAATGGTGTAACATAATCAGCCATAGCATTGACCAGGGGATGGACAGTGACAACTTGAAATTGGGGGGTAAAAAATCGGCCATGACTTGGAGGGGCATAAAGGTTTTTGGGCGCATCAGTCATTACAATGACAAATATGTGAATTACAGTTAACAGACGAAGACAACTGATATTAGTTAATCATATGACATGTCACTGTCATCACACCTGTCACACCTGTCACTCCCGGCTAATCCCAAAATTCAAGTTCCAAGTTCAAGTTTCAAGAAAATCTCGGTTGCTGTATGGGGCCTTCATCACATACTCAGATTCAGATCATGGAGGCAATCCTGACAATGGGAAGTCCACTGGAGGCTATGTAGTCAAGATTGGCACTGGAGTAGTCTCCTGGAGCTCAAAGCTGCAGTCCCTAGTCACCTTGTCCATCACTGAGGCAGAAACACATTTCAGCTGTTGAAGCTGGAAAGTGTCAAGACACGTACTGCTGATCCGTGTGGACTCAGGAGCAGGTGGGCAAAGGTCAGAACAGATGGTACGCGGCGTAGGTGGCGTTGAACAAGAGGACAAGCCAAATGACTAAGATGTACCAGATGGGGACTGGTACGTGTAACTGGAGGCAGAGGCAAAGGTTAGAAGCCAGTGCAACGAGGGGGCTTTAAACAAGGCGGTCGTAGAAGAGTACCTTGGAAACGGGAAGAGTCTTTAAACTGAGTGGTCGCAGGGGAGTACCCAGGAAGATGAGAGTATCACAAATGGACAGTCTGACGACTGCCATGCTTCATTGGGGCTTATATACAGTGTACAGGGTCGATTACAAAGCACTGGGACTATTCTAGACTCTTTGGTACCATCCAATAGGACTACAGAGGCATAAACTTGCTTATGCCAAGTTTCAGGCTTACTGAGCGCATTACTGATCATTGTGGAGCGATGACATCATTATGATGTCACTGTGGGGCGCTTAGTGAGCCTATGAGGTCACTGTGGAGTCGCTCAGTCAGCCATGATGTCATTGGAGCCTTGATGACGTCAGATGATTTATGCAACAGTTTCTAAGAGTTTGTGCTGCTGTTTCGGGTCCATGGTGGCTGGGTGGCCATGTGGCTGCCACGCGATGATTACCCGATTAGGAAACCGGTGCCTGGTCGTGTTAGAGTGCCTTTGCAATAGCAATATCTTGTACCACAGGAGGGATAGCCCAGAAAATGGAAGGGAGTCGGCAATGCAAAGTGAGAGAGGTCTTTCTTGAGTAAAATAGGACAATCCTTGGCCAGGACTTGGCCTTGGTTCGTAACATTCATCCCCTCTTTATAGACTTGTTGCTCCTGCAACAGTAGGAATTTGTTTCTTTGGAAGGTGGAGTAGTTTGCATATGAAGAGTCGAAGTCTGTTGGTTCGTGAGGAGTTCTCCCTTGTCCTATGGATTGCTTTGGGGATAGCCGTGGTCGATTGAGTGCATGTGATTGCAGGAGTTCTCTGAAAAGTTTGTTGGTAACAAGGATAAAGGTAATCATCGACAGAGGTCATGATGAGAGTTGTTGGTTTAGGGGTTACTCCTGGTGGGAATTGTCTTAAGCGCCTTCGGATATTTCCGATGGAAGTCTTTAACAAGTAATTGCGCTTTTGATAGGTTAGATGCTGGTTCCCAAGTATTTTCTGCTGACCGTATACCCTTTCCATTTAACTAGGTATTGGATTCCTTTGCGGTTTGGGGAGAGCCGAGAGTTTAGGATCTGCTCTACTTCATATTGTTCTTCACCTTCGACTAATATTGGTGGCGGGTTTGAAAAGTTAGGACCATGGGCAATGGTTTCTTTGTAAGGTTTAATCAGGGAGTGGTGAAAAACTGGGTGTATCTTCCAAGACTTTGGTAGTTCGAGGCGAACATTTACTGGATAGGCAGTGGTGACTTTGAATGGCCCATAGCGTCGAGGGGCTAGTTTTGCTTTTGGGTGAGTCGTTCGTAGATTCGTGGCTTCCAGCCATACTTGATCCCCTTCTTTAAAACGAAATGTGGAGGTTTGAGGTCCTGATTGCTTCATGATTTCTGTTGCTCGGTTCAGGGAGGCAGCTACTTCTTCTCTGAGTTGGTTTAGTCTTGATAGTCTTTCTTGGATTGAAGGGAACTTTGATGTAAAGGCAAGGGGCGGAGCAAATGTTGGGTTAAAGCCATACCAGACTTCAAACTGGGGGTTTGTTCGTAGCACTGTGTTGTCTGGCATTATGTGCGAATTCCATAAAGGGAACTAGTTCTGCCCAATTGTCTGCTTGATGGTTGCAAAATATTCGTAGGTATTGTTCTAGTTCTTGGTTAACCTCGTTCTGTTTTCTCCGTCTGTCTGTGGGTGATATGCTGTGCTTAGTGATACTTTGACATTTAACTTTTTCCATAGTTCTTGAGTGACTTTTGCTGCGAATTGAGGGCCTCTGTCCGATATTATTTGTGTTGGGAGCCCTATTCTTCTCCAGACATTGTTCATGATTAGTGTCGCTGTTTTCGTCTGCTGTGATTGTCTTGTGGCAAGGGGTAATGATTATCGCTTTACTGAATCGATCTACCACGACTAGGAGGCTGTCGAAGCCTTGTGAAATCGGTAGGTCCGTGATAAAGTCCATAGTAATGCTTTCCATACTTCTCCAGCTGGTGTAATCGGTACAAGGGGGTGTTTTCTGTCTTTGGATGGTTCTTTGTACTTTGGCAAATTGCGCAACCGTCTACATAACTTTTGACATAAGTTAGCATTCCTGGCCACCAATAGTTTTCGGCTGATCAGTTCATAAGTTTTCCATTGGCCAGGATGCCCAGTGGCAAGGGAGTCGTGGTGTAGTTTTAGAATTTTCTTTCTTAGGGTGTCGTTGTTTGGGATATAGACTTTTCCTTTGAATAGTATTAGTCCATCTTCAAGGTTCC